>JAECUM010066560.1:0-12723 GCA_016617855.1 Megalonaias nervosa | reverse complement strand
TCTCTTATATGGTATGATAGGGTCCTATGTCAGAACGGGTCATGGGGGTACTCTGAGGTATTTTTGTTACTCTGTATGATTGTTTTTCCTTCAGATTATTGTTTTGGTTTTTTTCTCAACATCAAGCTCGCGTCGAGCAGCTGTGGTATGTCCTTCGTACTTTCTAGTTCATAGTTTCCAACGGATTTACATTTTACGGAAAGAGAAACATTCATTATTATACAAATTAAGAACAAAATATATACCTGAATGCATCAAACATTGCTAAAAGTTTTATAAATCTATTGATATATAATAAGTTATATATATATATATATATATATATATATATATATATATATATATATATATATATATATATATATATAAATTTTGTTTTATTTATTACGTTCTTTCCGTTTATGTATTCTTTACCAAACACAAATTTTAAGATAACGATATTTATAACTATAGGTCGGTTTTTTGGAACCCGTTTCGAAAAGTTGAGTGTGTTATGTCTTAACAAGGAATTTGATTCGAAATTTTTAAAAATGAAAAGGAGTATCTTTTTATTTTAAATCACTGCAATATATCTTCTTAAAATGTTCAATATCTTTAAAAAAGGAAGCATTTTTAGAAATGTCACCTTAATGGTTATTCACTGACGATGGGAGAAAACACAACCTTAACACACGGTTAAATTTTGCATAACAATATTTAATAAAATCGTGCATATCTTGCATCAAAATTTGTAAATACTAGTTATCGATGATATTATGATACTAGTATGAAATTCTGTAAGTGAATCAGTCAGCAAGCTATTCTACATAAGGATGGCAAACATTAGGGTGACACAGATTTTGTCACCCTAATGCTACTGTCGCCATAATGACTACCCAGTGACAATGAACTGTCGACGTAATGACGGTTTCACTCTAACACACACACACACACACACGCACACGCGCGCAGACACTACATGGTATGCACAGAGGAAAAAAACACACAGATGAAATTAGTTATCTCATCTTGAGAGGCTCGAGTTGTCATTTCAGCGTGTCATCATAATGACACAATATGGCTGACTATCTATTAGGCAGGTTTATTTGTCATAAATGACACACCTCCTTGATAAAATAACGTGGCGGCAAAATCACGTGACGTTTCAGCACGGGAAAGTGTTTTGTGCCTACCAAGAGTTCTTATTGGAGCTGTACAGTGGACTTGGCTTGCGATGATGGTTATTCGGAAGGAATTATAATCATTATTTTTAAAATTAATTTTGACTATATAATTCTTTTTATCTAATTTGCATTAACAATACAAGTAGAGAGAAAACTAACAAGAAAGAAATACAATAGAGCCGTACGCACTAACAAGTTGAATGAACTGCAGTCTTTATGAAGATATTCGCGTGTACACACTTCCAATGGTAAACCTCATTTTCACACGTCCGATTATATTCCAACTATACAGCAAAATCCATAACGAAACTTTTCTAGGTCGATACCCTGCCATTCAAATTTGATAAGGGAGTATTGTAGCAAGATGAAGAAGTCGCATAGAAAATTGGTTCTACCTTTGCTGCATACACTTTTTCATGGTGCATCGACTTTGTTTATTTAAGTACTGTCCCTGACCTGATTCAATACTGTAGGAAAAGTCCAGTTGTATTCGCTTTGTTCAAGTCACTAAACAGGCGTATGTTATTTTTATTTTTCTTTGCTTTAGCGGCACTTTTGACACATAATTGGTTATATCATGCCCAGGAAATTCGCGTTAAATGCTTTTCCCAGGTAAACACCATGCATGCCGACCCGGGCACATGCATGCTTTTTAATCAGCGATACATGGTTTGTAAGTGTGACCCAGGCTGGCCGGGATGGGTATGGCTTTGTAATCAGCGATGCCTGGATTATGAGTACGACCCAGCCTGGCCTGGATGGGTGTTGATTTGTAATCAGCGATACTTGGGTTATGAGTGAGACCCAGCCTTGCCTGGATGGGTAGGGATTTGTAATTAGCGATACTTGGGTTATGAGTGCGACCCAGTATGGCCTGGATGGGTATGGATCTGTAATCAGCGATACTTGGATTATGAGTGCGACCCAGTATGGCCTGGATGGGTATGCATTTGTAATCAGCGATACATCGATTCTGAGTCTGACCCAGCCTGGCCTGGATGGGTATGGATTTGTAATCAGCGATACATGGATCATGAGTGCGACCCAGCCTAGCCAGGATGGGTGTGGATTTTAACCAGCGATGCTTGGATTATGAGTGCCACCCAGGATGGCCTGGATGGGTATGGATTTGTAATCAGCGATACTTGGATTATGAGTTCGACCCAGCCTGGCCTGCATGGGTATGTATATTTAATCAGCGATACTTGGATTATGTGTGCGACCAAGGCTGGCCTGGATGAGTATGGATTTGTAATCATCGATGCTTGGATTATGAGTGCGACACAGGTAGGCCTGGATGGGTATGGATTTGTAATCAGCGATAGTTGGATTATGAGTGCGACCCAGCCTGGCCTGCATGGGTATGGATTTGTAATCAGCGATGCTTGGATTATAAGTGCGACCCAGCCTGGCATGGAAAGGTGTGGATTTGTAATCAGCGATACTTGAATTATGAGCGCGACCCAGTGAGGCCTGGATGGGTATGGGTATTTAATCAGCGATGCCTGAATTATGAGTGCGATCCAGGTTGGCCTGCATGGGTGTGGATTTGTAACCAGCGATACTTGGATTATGAGTGTGACCCAACCAGGCCTGGATGGGTACGGGTATTTAATCAGCGATACTTGGATTATGAGTGCGACCCAGGTTGGCCTGGATGGGTATGGATTTTTAATCAGCGATACTTGGATTATGAGTGCGACCCAGGGTGGCCTGGATGGGTAGGATTTGTAATCAGCGACACTTGGATTATGAGTGCGACCCAGGTTGTCCTGGATGGGTATGGGTTTGTAATCAACGACATGAATTATGAGTGCGACCCAGATTGGCCTGGATGGGTATGGGTTTTGAAACGGTGATGCTTGGATTATGAGTGCGATCCAGCCTGGCCTGGATAGGTATGAATTTGTAACCAGCGATACTTGGATTATGAGTGCGACCCAGGTTTACAAGGGTGAGTATGGATTTGTTATCAGCGATACTTGGATTATGAGTGTGACCCAGCCTGGCCTGCATGGGTATTGGAATTTAATCAGCGATGCTTGGATTATGAGTGCTACCCATCCTGGCCTGGATGGGTACGGATTTGTAATCAGCGATGCTTGAATTATGAGTGCCACCCATGTTGTCCTGGATGGGTATGGGTTTTTAATCAGCGATACCTGGCTTATTATTGCTACCTAGCCTGGCCAGAATAGGTATGGATTTGTAATCAGCTATGCTTGGATTATGAGTGCGACACAGGTTGGTCTGGATGGGTATGGATTTTAATCAGCGATATATGGATTATGAGTGCGACCCAAGTTCGCCCGGATTGATATGGGTCTGTAATCAGCGATGCTTGGATTATGAGTTAGACTCAGCCAGGCCTGGATGGGTATTGATTTTTAATCAGCGATGCTTGGATTTTGAGTGGGACCAAAGTTGGCCTGGATGGTTATGGGTTTGTAATCAGCAACATGGATTATGAGTGCGACCTAGCGTGGCCTGGATGGGTATGGATTTGTAATCAGTTATACTTGGATTATGAGTGCGACCCAGCCTGTCCTGAATGGGTATGGATTTGTAATCAGCGATGCCTGGATTATGAGTGCGACACAGGTTGACCTGGATGTTTATGGATTTGTAATCCGCGATGCTTGGATTATGAGTGCAACACAGCCTTGCCTGGATGGGTATGGATTTGTAATCAGCAACACTTGGATTATGAGCGCGACTTAGGCTGGCCTGGATGGGTATGGGCTTTTAATCAGCGATACCTGGACTATTATTGCCACGTAGCCTGGAATGGATGGGTATGGATTTGTAATCAGCGATGCATGGGTTATGAGTGCGACCGAGGTTGGTCTGTATGGCTATGGATTTGTAATCAGCAATAGTTCGATTATGAGTGCGACCCAGTTGTTCTGGATGGGTATGGGTTTTTAATCAGCGATGCCTGGATTATTATTGCCACGTAGCCTGGCCTGTATGGCTATGGATTTGTAATCAGCTATGCTTGGATTATGAGTTTGTCCGATGTTGGTCTGAATGGGTATGGATTTGTAATCAGCGATAGTTGGATTATGAGTGCGACCCAGGTTGACCTGGATGGGTATTGGTTTTACTCAGCGATTCCGGGATTATTATTACCACCTAGCCTTGTCTGGATGGGTATGGATTGGTAATCAGCGATGTTTGGATAATGAGTGAGACCCAGGTAGGGCTGGATGGGTATGGATTTGTAATCAGCGATTCTTGGATTATAAGTACGAGCCAGGTTGGCTTGGACGGGTATGGATTTGTAATCAGCGATGCTTGGATTATTAGTGCGACTCAGGTTTTACCTGGATGGGTATGGATTTGTAATCAGCGATAGTTGGATTATGAGTGCGAACCTGCCTGCCCTGGATGGGTATGTATTTGTAATTAGCGACATTTGGATTATGTCTGTGACCCTGCCAGGCATGGATGGTTATGGGTATTTAATCAGCGATACTTGGATAATGAGTGCGACCCAGCCTGTCCTGGATGGGTATGAATTTGTAATAAGCATACATGGATGAGGAGTGCGACCCAGCCTGGCCTGTATGGGTATGCTTTTGTAATCAGCATACATGGATTAGGAGTGCGACCCAGCCTGGCCTGGATGGGTATGGGTTTGTAATCAGCTATGTTATGAGTGCGACCAAGGTTGGCTTGGATGTGTATGGATTTGTAACCAGCGATGCTTGGATTATGAGTGTGACCTAGGTAGGACATGATGGGTATCGATTTGTAATCAAAGATACTTGGAGTATTATTGCCACATACCATGGCCTGGATGGGTATGGATTTGTAATCAGCGATGCTTGGATTACGAGTGCGACTCAGGTTTTACCTGGATGGGTATGGATTTGTAATCAGCGATAGTTGGATTATGAATGCGACCATGCCTGTCCTGGATGGGTATGGATTTGAAATTAGCTATATTTGGAGTATGTCTGTGACCCATCCAGGCATGGATGGTTACGGGTATTTAATCAGCGATAATTGGATTATGAGTGCGACCCAGGTTGGCCTGGATGGGTATGGATTTCTAATCAGCGATGCTTGGATTATGAGTGCGACCCAGCCTGGCCTGGATGGGTATGGGTTTGTAATCAGCGACATGGATTATGAGTGCGACCCAGGTTTGCCTGGATGGGTATGTGGTTTGAATCAGCAATGCTTGGATTATGAGTGCAACCCAGCCTGGCCTGGATGGGTATGGATTTGTAATCATCGATACTTGGATTATTAGTGCGACCCAGGTTGACCTGGATGGGTATGGATTTGTAAACAGCGATTCTTTTATTATGAGTGCGACCCAGGTTGGTCAGGACGGGTATGGATTTGTAATCAGCGATACTTGGATTGGGAGTGCGACCCAGCCTGGCCTGGATGATTATGGATTTGTAATCAGCGATGCTTGGATTATGAATGCGTCCCAGGTTGGTCTGGATGGGTATGAATTTGTAGTCAGCGATGCTTGGATTATGAGTGCGATCCAGGTTGGCCTCGTTGGGTATGGGTTTGTAATCCGCGATACTTGGATTATTATTGCCACCTAGCCTGGCCTCAATGGATATGGATTTGTAATCAGCGATGCTTGGATTATGAGTGCGACCAATATTGGTCTGGATGGGTATGGATTTGTAATCAGCGATACTTGGATTACGAGTGCGACCCAGGTTGGCAGGATGGGCAACGATTTGTAATCAGCGATACATGGATTATGAGTGCGACCCATGTTGGCCTGCATGGGTATGGATTTTTAATCAGCGATACTTGAATTGTGAGTGCGACCCAGCCTGGCCTTTATGGGTATGGATTTGTAATCAGCGATACTTGGATTATGCGTTCGACCCAGGTTGGCCTGGATGGGTATGGGTTTTGAATCAGCGAGACTTGGAGTATGAGTGCGACCCAGGTTGGCCTTGATGAGTATGGATTTGTAATCAGCGATACTTGGATTATGAGTGCGACCCAATTTGGCCTGGATGGGTATGGGCTTGTAATCAGCGATACATTGATTATGAGTGCGACCCAGGTTTGCCTGGATGGGTATGGGTTTTGAATCTGCGATACTTGGATTATGAGTGCGACCCAGGTTTTCCCTGGATGGGTATGGGTTTGTAATCAGCGATACAGAGATTATGAGTGCGACCCAGTTTGGCCTGGATGGGTATGGGTTTTGAATCAGCGTTACGTGGATTATGAGTGCGACCCAGCCTGGCCTGGATGCGTATGTATTTGTAATCAGCGATGCTTGGATTATGAGTGTGACCCAGCTTGTCCTGGATGGGTATGGGGTTTTAATCAGTGATACTTGGGCTATGAACCCCACACTCTAGCTACATAGTTCATGCCGAAACCTTGAACAGAAAGAAGACTTTAAATGTAATATGATTTTAGGCAACAGATATTTTTTAAGAATGTTTTTATTTATCATAATGTATGCACATGTAATATCATACTTCATTACAGTAACATTTTCTTTTCATGGGTAAGTCATCACACATATATTATTTTGTATGTCAGTTTTAACTGCTGTTATGTGATCAACTATAGCCCAAGTCCAATCTTTCTGGGCAGTCTTTCTAGTCCCTTCTTTAAAATTCATTCCTGATCTGAATGAACAGTTTATATCGTTCTTGTAAGAAATGGTTTATATGTTTACGGTATTCTAGGTGGGCATTTCTAAAGATTTAGCTGTGTCATGAAAGGTTGACCACAATATTCTCTTGTGGTAATACTCTCTCTCTCTCTCTCTCTCTCTCTCTCTCTCTCTCTCTCTCTCTCTCTCTCTCTCTATATATATATATATATATATATATATATATATATATATATATATATATATATATATATGTATTCATTGTCTATTATCTAGATTAATTTAATCATAATGTTGATAGAGAGGATGACCACGTGTATCTGTGAAGTTTAATTTGTTAGTTTATATGAATCAAGGAAAATGCAGAAAGGAAGGCCTGTTGCGACTTGGCGACAAGCCCAGTACTCTAAAATTAAGACCATCAACATGTCCTGAGTTTGCTTTGGTTTGGTTTGGTGCTCTGACGCACAGCATCACAAATAGGTTATTTAAAGCAGAGGCAGCTAGAGTAAAGTGTCTTGCGAAAGGACATAACACGTTAGCTGACCCAGGCTGTTCCGATCGTAGGATTTCGAACCAGCACCGTGTCAGTCAAGAGTCCGGCATGCTAACCACTGAGACACCCGCATGTCCTTTAGGGAGGCAAAACAATTAAGCCCAAGAATAAGAGAAATGGAAAACTGCATTGAGGTCCCTATGGGATCAAAGAATACTGATAATGATGATGTTGCTTTTGTTACGTTATTCATAAACAAAATAGTGCATATTCGTGGAAACAGTTCGTCTGTGTTTGAACACGTTTTCTGCTGGCTAACTCAATGCACTTTATTCAACGTATCTAATAAACAAGAAGGTCATTGAAGGTCGTTGTTAGGGAACAGCTCTAATATATTCTCTAATTGGGACGTCTTTCGGATCCCAGCTTTACTTTCGAAAACCCTGCGTCTGATTCTGGAACGTTTGCCTCGACATGTCCTTAAAAGCGATAGCACTTTGCACTCTCTCTGTTTTCTTGGCAGGTAATGTACATCTTCGTTATATTGTCATTAACACATTGAAAAGAAATAAGATATCAATCAAAGATGAGTATTCAAAGGTGATTTATTTGCAACATGCGTAAGACTCCTCCATAAGTTCATTAACAGTTTTTCGTGCCTGGGAAATTATATACAGCATATGCTTTAGCTCACCTACTGACACGATCGCTTCATAATTTTGTGTTCAGAATCAAAAGAAGAGGATAAATTTAAACGTAATTCTACCCTTGATGATTTCCTAATTACTTTTTCACTCCGTTTTCCCCATGCATTTACAATAATGTTAAACTTAATGAAAATAAACCATTTTTCTTTTGCAATAAATGAGACACAAGGTATCAAAGTTAAGCAGCGATTTTATAACACTCTTTTATAACACTCAGTCTTTTGCGGACAAAAGTTCTCTTCCCAGTTGTGTTCTAATTATTCAGGATCATGCGATTTCTGAAACTGGTTCATATAAAAGGGGAAACACTTATGACTATTCACAGAACTTGCATATATATATATATATATATATATATATATATATATATATATATATATATATATATATATATATATATATATATATATATATATCAGGAAGGACATTTTTATTTGCATAGAATGTAATTGATTTAAATTATGAATAATCATACTGCAAAATAACAAAATAAATAAATTCTTTGCCTTTTGGACGTTACAAAGATTTTTTTTTCCAAAATTAATAAAATAACATTTGAATAACCTTGATAACATATGATAGATTTACGAAAACGTTTTTTGTCATTATTGAAATTAATCATGTTAACTGCGTCTTGATCTAGATTTCACAATATATGTACCTTTACCTGAGTTACTCGTCCTGAATAATGGTATACGTTATGTATTTCTCAACGAGATAACGGTAACATGTTTGAGGTAGAATGTGTTGTTTTCTAAAATTAAATTGCTTCATCTCAAAGGCATTAAATAATCTCTTTTTCCTTTGTTAATAATTCAAAAGTTTCCTGTAAAAACAAAATGTTATTGAATACATGATTATAAATCAGTTTGAGATTCACCAGTTACGTGAATATTACGTCTGATCTAAAGTTTGTATATTTTAAATTTAGATGCAGATTGCTGTGAGACCCATTAGAATCATTATCTAACTCGTTAGTATAAAACTCTATCTATGTCCTAACGTGTTAGTATAAATCTCTAATTCTTACGCGTTAGTATAAAACTCTAACTAGTTCTAACGTGCTAGTAATAACTGTTTTTACTTGAACGGCCTGTGTTATTTTACATACTTTCCACGATGCCGCCTGAAAATAGCATTAAGTCACAAATGCCATTGTAGTTACCAATGGATGAGAAGATTTAAATGGACTGGAAACACAAATAAGATGAATCATTGCAATTATATCGATAAAAAAAAAACAAAAAAACAAAAAAACAAAAAAAAAACAAAAAAAAAACATGATTTGACCTGATTATGACAAGTCAACTCACTATTTTACATCATGAATCTTAGTCGTTGTTTCTAATTTCTAAGAAGTATGACTGCTAACACAATCGTCTTCGAATGTATCCTTTTTTCTTCTTCTTGAGACGGAATTAATAGAAGATTTCTGTTTTATCTGCAGTCAACAAAAATGAAAAGTATATTCTAGTCCTCTCATATATTTGTATTATATTTGTTCCTTCAGGATGGGACGAAATGCAAATGTTACTGGGCGAATTGCGTTATAGATTTTTCATAAAGCTTCAAGGTATCGATAAGCCTAAAACTGCATTAATTCAAATCACATTGGAAGAATTAGCACACAAGTATCACTCGCTAAATTTAACAGCATATAAATCAAGGTGTTTGACTACCAATTATGATGCTCAATGACTATTGTGCTGACTGATTATTACACCGATTCATCTACTTAACGTCTTTGTGTAAGTGAATTGTGATTTTCATTTTGTTTGCATTTTATGTCAGGGTACATCAAACAATGTCAAGGTACATCACAAAGTTATATGTATTCATGGAACGTTGCACAAATTTCTTTGAAAAGTATTTTGGTTTGGTTAATTTGCTTTACGGCACAGCAATACGAGTAGGTTTTTTAGTAACGAGTGAATTTGAGTGCCTTGCGAAAGGACGCACGAGGATGGACTGGTCCAGTGATGAGACTCCTACCCACACGTTTTCGATCGTGAGTCCGTTAACCTGTCAGCCACCGCAGCTCCACCTTTGTAATTGGTTTAAATATTTAAAAATTATTAGGTAAATTCAATAAAGGCCTTCTCTTGGGGAAATAACTGGATCATTGCGTAGATTATCGGTTTAAAAATTTTGACTGGATGAATTATTTTTCCAGTTGTTAAACCCTCAATGACCATCGTATCAAACACTGAATGTTATGTTCGTATTTTATTACATTACAAGTTCTATTTACCGGCTAAATCTTTATATCAACTCATTTTCATGTCTTGAACGTTAGCAAAGGGCAATGGCACATCTTGATAATTTCGTTTTAAACAAATTTTGAAGGGTTATAACCCTAAAAGTTAAATCCGTAAGCATTCAATTTCTAAATTGATGACGATCTAGTGTATATGAAACCGGTTACTATTTGTATTCACATAGATTATTATTATTATAATTATTATTATTAGTAGTAGTAGTAGTAGTAGTAGTAGTAGTAGTAGTAGTAGTAGTTAATATCGGACCTTTAACTTTTCAAATCAAAGCATTTGTCGAACAATAAAATTGTCGAATTATAGCAAAATATCAGACGGACAAAAGAGTTTTGGATATTGCCAATTAACCAACTTAATATATACTCCAACTTAAAATATATTCGTCAGGTTGAGTCAGTTTGTCGTCTTTTTCTAATTCACTTTTTATGATAAAAGCCTCGACAGCATAATAGCACGGTGGGAGACGGTAATCCATATCAGGTTACACAATCGCTGTATATATATTAACTTTGAACAAGTGGGTTCACATTTCGAGATTAAAGAAAGAATTTTTGAAAACATGTCATTGTACCTGTACAGGTAAGCTGCACAACTTACCTTTCAAAATTATCTTTCGCATGCGCCTATAGCTAAATGGAGTAAAATGTGAATTGACCCAGCAAACGTAAACGACAAATGGATGGAATTACAGTTTATAGCAGACATGTGTGAATATCTGCTCGGTTAAAATGGTTAAAAACCTCTCGTCATTACTATATTATCTTTCAATTAATGACCTGGAAATGATAGTACAATCAACTATTGCAACAGCTATCATTTTACTAGAAATAGCTTTGTGTCCTTTACTGCTTGCCGATGATATGATGATATTTGTAAAAACAGCAGATGCACTACAGGCACCGTGTGATGCATTGCTAAATAGGACCCGCCCTACATAAATAAATAAATAAATATATATATATATATATTAAACATACCATGGCATTTAAAGTGTTGGTATAACATTCTGATATACTATTGGTATATCAAATTATGATCAGCCCATGGCGCAATAATACGTATATATAAACATTCAAGCGACTGTCTGCAGTTGATTCTAGATCAATGATGAATGTTCACACATTAATCATTAGTGACAAATGAAAATAACAATAAAAAGTATTAATAATCATCGTTTTCTAAATGAATTTAATATGGCGCACATTTTCATCACAATAGTTTCCGATTTATGTTTCCCCATCCCCTCGCACGCATAACGAATAAACTACGCAGAAATGTGGAGTGAGAGAAAAAAGAAATTTGGGCTGGATTAAAACGTTCAAATAGAAATTACACCAAGTAACCTACAATATTATGTCTCGTCGTAACTATACGTGTGCACTTTCCTTGGGGTTTATCTACAACGTTTATCAATAATACAAAGTTGCAAAGCAAGTCGACATTACACAGTAAATTCCTAGGTTAGGTGGTACACATACAGTGATGTATGTAATGTTTTGTTTATGTTGTTGCTTCTTAAACATAATATAATGTTCCCAAAATCGATTATTATTTATTAAATATGAAAATGTCCAAAGGCCTCTCTCTCTCTCTCTCTCTCTCTCTCTCTCTCTCTCTCTCTCTCTCTCTCTCTCTCTCTCTCTCATCGTAGCAAGATACAGGCTAATATCAATGAAATGACGAAGGTAGAGGTTTTTCGTTTTTCTCATCCCACGATATCTCTGGACTTATGAATGATCGTAAAAGTTAAGACAAACCGACTTGAGAGAGAGAGAGAGAGAGAGAGAGAGAGAGAGAGAGAGAGAGAGAGTTTATGGGAGGTGGTACTGTTGACAAAGCAGAATAATGACTTCGATCAAAGGTAAATATATTAAAATATTTTAATTACCTCTTGTTGGTTCGTTTTTTCTCTTATTTTCTTTTCCACAATAATTTCAATGAGCCGGTAGTTGAATGGCTTAGCGTTTATGTGAATGGCGTAGCTAACCAAATGTTTGTAGTGCTCTACTTTTATTATTAAAACCATCTTCGATGTTTAAATCATAAGTGTGTATTTTATTGATTTAATCAATGTGAAGAAAAAGCGAAACTAACAAAGAAAACAATCTACTTATCAATATGCAAAAGTGATTCTGAATAGCCACAAAAGGCATAGAACTACATTCTGTAGCGGACACACTCGGATATATGAGGAGTTCATTCACTTGGTCAATACACAGCTGCCTGTAGTAAATTTGAACTCCGTTCAAAGGGCAAATATATGTATTTGTTTGTGATATAAATACAATATATGTACAGTATGTACGCTGTATCAATGATATACCACTCTTTGTATAAATTTTTCATTTAAAGGAAACTCGGCAAGCCTCGTTCACATTTAATGAAAATTTTATACATCTCGTGGTATATCATTAATACAGCGTACATGCTATATATATATATATATATATATATATATATATAT
>JAECUM010066556.1:0-11303 GCA_016617855.1 Megalonaias nervosa | reverse complement strand
ATATATATATATAATCCAACAAATTGACAATAAAAACATACCAATCCCCTCAAAGAAGAAAGTACATTAATATATTTTTTGTTAATATGGTAGGTTATAACATATATATTTATTTGAATATTGTTGGTTTTAAAAACAAATATATTAATTTTCGGGGGATTTGTTCTTATAAAATTCTTAGAAATAAGTTAGTATCTGTTTTTATAAATATAATATTACTAATTAATTGTTCTAATGCATAAAAGATGTAATTGAAGGGGGAAGAATCACCTAACCAATTCTAACCGGGGGGGGGGGGAGGAAATTTCAGCTGGAGTGGGAAAGAATTGGCTAGCCATTTGTTTTGGAGGGGGAACGAATCACCGAGACAATTCTTTCCCGAGTCAGCTGGATTATTTTACCCGAGGCGCAGAGTGGTCTATCGCTGCTTTATTCAACGCTGTCGTTGCAAATTCGGTCGGACGGATCAGTATGTGGACATCTTGTTATGGAAGCCTTGCATGCACTTGAGCGTTCAGCAACACCACATCACGCTTCATAATTTTACCTTGTGACTTAGAAAGTACACTTAATAGTAATGATTATTAAAATTTACAGATGGCACTTAGTACTATGGGGGTTTTGCCACCAAAACGGATTCGTCTGAGTTTACCAGCCAGGTTGTTGTTGACTTCGACCCAGGCGAGCTTGTGATTTTTCAAGATCAAACTAGAAAACTTGAACCGTCTGATGTGGACATTTAAGATTTTATTTTGAAACTGCAATGCACCGTTGCAAAGAACTTGGCCTAAATCAGCAAGTCGGGAGAATCAGAGACGCTGGCGTGTCTGCTGCTTTTTTAAAGTCTACATTGATACTGCCATTCCAGAGAGAGAAAAATACTTGGATGTAAAGGTCACAGAGGTGCCCTCACCAACATCTGTAGTAATTTCAAAGTGTACCATTATGAGATTAATAACCAAAGAAACAGAGGAACAAACTAACGTCTTAACCTTAACAAATAGTCGACTAGTTTTAAATTCAATGGAAAATGGCTTTGATAGACTCCTTAAAAGTGCGCAAGTCCGGATCATGCTTGTTTATCACAACTGGAAATAAATGTAGTTGGGGTCAAATGGCGATGTTGACAAATGATCAAGAGTATCGTGGGTTTTCTGCTACACTTATCTGGTGTCGATTAAAACCGGCATTATTATTGCAGAACTATTCACATATACAGTATCATCATCATAGTCGCCAGAGATGAAATTCCTTTCGAAGGAATCAATACTTATGTGGACGGATACTTAATAATCTTTGGCGTTTGTGTTTAAGGTTAGATTTATCATTAAATATAAATGATGGCTTCTGGCCGCGGTGATGAGGTTGCGGGATTTACAGATCGGGCTTTGAATTTGCTGACCACTGATGGTGATTTTGTGCCGCTTGTCAACAAATACCTGCATCAGAGTGGTGTTAACAAACTTTCGTAATCACTGGAATATAATCTCGCTAAGGACCAAATAGAAATTGACCGTTGGACCGCCTTGATGTACTATTTACAACTCCAAGTCAACTTGGCATCATTGCATTAGCATGCGAAAACACCCGGTTGCTGACTGCACTGCCAGGATTGAAAACACTCAGGAAATGGAGTTTACCGACAAATCCACCCCGATTGCATTCCTCGTTGACTATATTACACCAACATTTACTAACCAAGAAGAGAACAATTTCGACTGTTGTTCAGCAAGGACGCACTTTACATGTAAATGTTCTGGGGTCGAAAACGAGAATGATCGTTTCGATATGGTTTTATATGAACGTAATGCCAGGCCCCAAGAATGCACAATCGCCGGAAATTTAATTATTCTCCCGAAAGATATTTTCTATGATTTCATGACAGTTGTACCAGTAAAAAAAGGATTAATTGGTTAGATGTGTGTTTGCGTGTTGCTGTAGAAGAAGGCAAGCCTGTAGAGCAGTTTTACTTCGCGATCTCATTATTACTAGAAAAACTATGATAGACCCTCAAACTTACCAACGTGAAAAAAATAACTGAAGCTCTACAACAGATGAGTGATGAAATCACCAAGAGAACCACGTTACTCGTGAAATGCAAACGCGTGTGTGTGGTCGTTGGCGCTATTTTCAGAATCACCGCTGCCTCCACCGTTTGCCTTGGTGCTGCTGGAACTGTAACTACAGAAACCATTATAGGCATGTTTGACGGATTTGCTATCGGGACTATATCTATAGTAATCAGTGTCGCGGAGGTAGTGGTAACAGAATCTACCTACGACGGCTTTCGCGAATACGTGTTCATTTGAAATTTCTCGCAGCAGCATAAATTCAATCTTAATACAATCAGTAAATTGCACTCGGTGGCTATCGATGGTAAAATAATCAGCATGGCGGATTTCGAGATTGAGTAAGCAGAAATGGAAAACCGACAACTTCATGCGCATATACGGAGCAAAGTTAGCGACCCAAAACAAGTGATTGATTTTCCAATAGTAAAAATCTAGTAACTGTTTGCTATTGTATATCAGTCTGCTCAGTAGCGTATTGACCAGACTGTGGCACCTGGTATAATAACTTCATACGTAGGCGCCCAACGGGTGGGGGGTGGGGGGGTTGAGTGGGGCTTATCATGGGTTCGGGCACTTGCGTAAATCACGCACTCGCGTGCGATTTTAGTGTAAGGTCTTGGGATATAGATGGCTTTGACCTATATTAATGAGAAAAAATAAAAATCTCCATAATGATACTACTACCTCCAAGTCGTGAGTGGACAACGTGCAAAACTAGCCATATCTGAGATCAAAGATTTGATAACGGAAGTACTCTAAAGAGCATAAGCAAATTTACATTTTGCAAAAACACATTCTAACACATTTTACGAAGAATTTTACTTAATCAGAACATGTTAGACTAAGTCATACACGTGTGTCCTCCGAGCTCGTTGGCGAAGGGATAATATGAAAACACTGTATAGTATATCGAGAGATAGCAGAGACGCTCACTTAGCGGCGATGGTGCAGAGTGCAGTTAATTCTGACTTAATTTTAGCAGGTAAATGGTTTCATTGCATGGTCAGTAGGGTAGGTGAGCAAATATTACATACGCAGTCCTGTATTTGTAGGATGGTTTATTTCAAAATAGAAAGAGAAAGTTAAAATATACAATAGCAACAACAGCTAAATTTTAAAACTGTTAAATATGTCGAAATGAATGTAGACATCGTTTAAATTCGAGCGACGATTATCGATGCCTCGAGGCATTTGTGTTCTTTATATCGGAATGCTCTGTTTAATCCGGCCTGGAAGCTGCATAAAATCTTGATGGTGTACAACCCATTATCTCAAGGAGACATTTTAGAAGTCATGTCACAGTAACCTTATTTATGCTTGGCTCAAAAGCACTGAAGCACAGATTTACTCCTAAAACGGATATTTGCTATTTACTCCTAAAATGGATACTTGCTATTTCTTGCCAGTAATACAGTTTACATCTTTGGGTGTTTAATCTATCTTCAAAAAAGATTAAAGGGCGAGAAAAAAATTAAATTGCAGACCAAAACGTGTTTGTACTTTCTGGGACAATGAGAAATTCATATAATTTGGAAATCATCGCTTTTTATTAAATAGAATAAACGATAATGTTTTCAAACATTTCAAACTGTGTAGATTTTTTTCTTTTCACCCCAAAAATATGATTGATGTCCAGTGTTAATTCATTATCAAAGGTAAATAATTTAGAATGGAATTAATTTGCCGCAGGACAAACATATGAAACGTTTACAAAACCAGGACATAAACACCAGAAGCTAAACAATCCGTTATCGAAAGGTCAAACGAGAGTGTTATTTCCGACACTGGATAAGTATTATAAAAGCCAAGCCATCCCTAAAGATTTGTTTTTAATAAGTGCCCTCTCCGTTGTTTTCACGTGACGTCACTAAACGTGTGCACTTCCATATCCGCCATATTGATTCCCTAGCAATGCAAACCGACACCTAAAAACATTGTTCCTACCAGATAATTATGAACGCACGTATCATTTTGTGCATAAGGATATCCTAATACACCAAAGTTTGTTATTTATGTCAACCGCACGCGACCGAATTCTTGACTTCGCCCATATTTTCTTCAATTAAACGCCGATATTTCAATCATCTCTGTTATTCTTTCATAAACAAGTAGATCCATCAATAAACAGACTCATCAACAAATGGATGCACAAACAAGTACAACATGTAATGATTTTCAATTTTCATGGGCTGAAATCAATAATTTCCTTATCGTTCAAGTTAAAACATCAATCGTTAATATATAATTTCATATTTCTATAAGTATTTCAAGAATACTCGACTTCGACATTGAACGCAAAATTATGTTCCGTTAGGCACATGCTTCATTTTTATACATTGAAGATGAAACATCTTTGAACAGTTCTCACTTTAATTCAATATGATAATCCGTTCATGATCAATACAGTATTTGACCGTATTAATTAAAATTGGTTTGTCAGCTGTCTTTGGCATAAGCACTTACTTTCGTGAAAAGTATTTGTACATTAAATTTCTAGCATAATACACATGCTATTAGGTTTTAATTCCGTAACTGTTATTGTTCCCGAATATCGTTGTCCGGAAGTACTCGTTCAGGATGAGAATCTTGGGGACATGATACAAGATAATTAAAAAAAACAAACCACAAATCACAATATTGCCTGTCAGTAATAACTGCATTTCTGTTAGATAGCAATATGCGAGATTACGATTCAACTTCACTATTCCGTCTTTCGATATAAGCCAGGGAACTTCCAGCATTATTTTGTCGTTCGTGTTATACGGGCCCTTAATTTAAAATATAATCTATGTATCATTTCTATGAAGTAAATATCCTTGTCGACGATTAAGTCAAATTTTATCTTGAATACACGTGATGACTGATGTTGACAACTGTTTGACAGGGACGCAAAATGGCGGCGCAAGATGCTCGCGAGTTGCATTGTGGGTATTTACATACACAATCGTGACGTCTGTGAAAACAACCCCTAGCGGATAAAAGAGTCCCAAACAAAACCAATTCACTAACTAGAGGTGATATGTGACGTATAGAGTATTGAATTCTGTAAATATACCTTGACTCCAAAGAAAGGTTAATATTTGGAGGAGCTTAAACATAACACGTGTAGTTGTATTTGCGGCCGTTATGAGTATTCTCAACTATCTTCTTTGGTACCTGTAACGAGCAAGTGGATTCGATCAATTTCTTTCAGATAGTGGATCGGTCGATACTGTCTTGGTTAGTTACTTAAACCAAGCATGTTGTTGGAACGAAGCTGATAGACAATCCTTGACGAGTGAAGATGAAGATTGAAAGACAGTCACAAATATTACACGGCTCAGGAAACCCAATCGTCCACTCGTCCTGACCGGGTAAACATTGACTGAGCCTAGTAATATAACACGTACTCGTCCCTGGGTCTAGTAGATGCATTTTGAGAGGTCTGACTCAACAAAGCTGTGTGATAGCTCTTAGAAAAGGAATATTTCTGAACATCAAAATAACGCCTAAATTACTGAAAAGTGTCACTATATATGAAAACATCACGAATAAATCGAGAGTGAAGCGTGAAACTGCAGCATAATATGTTCAAATACTTGCCCATTTTAGCATCAAGCTTACACCAGGTCCTTTGTGTAATATAACAAACAGATAAAAACGAAATCGTTTCCATTGCAACATGTTCTAGATTGACAAGTAGGCATATTAGGTATAGGTTACAGCCGAATATCACTAAGAAATTAAGAATTATTTGTGCAGGTGCAATTTCTCGATTTACAGACTTTGTCTCTTTGTATATGTTTGTGTAGGAGGCCCTGTGTAACATTACATTTTCATGGTTTTGACCAATTTTTGTATCAACCTTGCATTAGGTACCTGTAGTTCTTTAGAACGAGCGTACGGAGTTTACCGAGTTGGGTACAATGAATACAGGGGCAAATAACTCTTGCAACTCACTCGTCCGAGGGACGAATCCTTGGATTTTTGAGTATTTGTTTTCCAAAACGATTGAAGACAGCTATATTTAATTCATTGTTTGGTTTGGAAAGAAAGAAAACGAAACAAATAAGTACCAGGGACAGGAAAAGCAGGTCAGGTTATCTACTTGGATCAGGAACATTCATTTAATGTTTAGCAGGTCTATGATAACTTTAAGACTGGATATTTTATATCCTGTCATTGTGAAGTGTATTTGGATTTCTATGTAAATCCTATATCGTAAAATATTAGTGCACGGATTAAATTATCTTTCAAAGGAAACATTTCGCAAATTACACGAAGTCTAACTATGGTCATGTACGAGCTTTTTTGATATGACGCAATTAATGTTATTCGCCTTCCAGGGGACATGGCTGATAGAAAACAGTACGTACGTAGGTTTCTTGTTTAAACTGTTCAATATTTCTTTAGCAAGCCACAAGCCAAAATGATGATGTTTCCGTGCCTTGAATATTAAATGCAATAACAGGCATTTATATTACTTTATTGTGGTACTAACTATTAAAAAGAGAATGCAGAATTGTTCAAAGTGAGGTGTAAAATGTTACTTTTTACATTATACCTAATTCGATACCGGCCCAATCCAGCTAGGATCGGTTGCCCTTTAAGGCACTTAACTCTTATTTCCCCGGCATTAAATGGCCAATAAGGTGTTAAAACTGATGTCACCACCAACAAAAACAACATATCAAAACATGTTTGGTGCTTTTTTGACGGTGTACCATTTCATGAGGCTGTAACTTAATTAAAGCAATGTACAACAGATGTTTTCCCTCGACATTTTGTGTGTCAAGGAAAAATCTGCACACTAAGCTACAGGAAGAAATTCTATGGATTTTTTTCCTGCATTTTTAAGGATGACAGACTGAATTCGAATTGTGTGAGACCTGTAATTGGACAGGTTAATGCTATCAAAGCCTCCGTTACACGTCCATTCAACGTTACATGCTCAATTATACGTGATCACAGTTTTTCACAATTCACCTATGCAAACCTTATGGATTTAATCGCTTTAAAATCAATACACAAAGGATGTTTTGAAATTTCAGAATGCACAGTTGATTGACATGACGCGGTCTCGTAAATACGCATGCAAGCAGATAAACCTTTGCGTGCACAAAAATGCCAGCGTTAAAATTTGATTTTGCTCCGGTCTGTGATTGATACCTGAGCCAACGTATGAAAAACACTGTCTTAATACAATAATTAAGTTATTCACCATTATATCAGCGAGTGACTCCCTCCCTTAGATGGATTTCTGGTGTGTGTGTGTGTGTGTGTGTGTGTGTGTGTGTGTGTATATATATATATATATATATATATATATATATATATATATATATATATATATATATATATATATATATATATATAAGAATGTCAATGTGTCATAAGGAAAATAATGTAAAATATAAATCTAACGTAAGAAGGGTTGTTGAATCAAGGTCTGAATAGTTTTGTCTTTGAAGCTTAATAACTTTTATTGTCTTTCTCATAAAAAATATACATTGTGCATCTTCTGACACTTTATCAAGTTGCAAACTAAACCATTTTTACAACCAATGAAAAGTTTGAAGTCTGAATTTATACAAACAAAAATAACAAAACAAAATCAAAAGAAATACAAAACAATATAACAACAAACAAACAAAAGAAATCGACAAACAATGGACATAGATTCCTCTGTTGTCTAACAAGATATGCAAAGTAAAATGCCTGATCATTGCTATATGCTATTTAATCGTGTCAGAGATTATTAATTGATCACTTTGTTTCTATATGTACTTAAGTATATTGACATAACTTATTTTTCAAAATAATAGGAATTTACATTTCAAATTCTTGCAATTTAAAATCTAAGCCACATATAAATCTCCATGAAATGGGTTACTAATATCACTGATTAAAGCAAAAATGTATAATAGTGTTTGATATATGAATATATTGTTTTAATAGTTCAAATTTGAATAAACATATAGTCTCTTCGCCATCCTTGGTACCATAAGGAACAATTTTTAAATAGGCACCAATTTCCCCTAGCTTCAGGAAAGTAATATCGAAGTCCTAATGTTCTTTAACACACACACACACACACACACACACACACACACACTGGATGACGAAGTTCTTGATTTTAAAAACACAATAATGCCAACGACGCAGACATGCATTTGTACAGACAGACAGATACAACATTATCATCAAATGCAGTGTAATTAGAAAAGACATATAATTATAGTTAATAAATGGCGTTAGGTAGGTGCGATAAAGTACAATATATGGTCCAAGATTTCGAACTTACTTGTAAGCAACTTGTTTCGTAACGCCAAATTCTGTCAAAACTTTCGAATAAACATGAAACATTTGAAAATAACGTTGTAGTAATGTAATACAGTGCTTTGAAAGGTTCCAGTTTAGACATGTTTAAGAAAATCGGCAATGTTGGTGCTGTACATTTCGTATTTTGCATAGGGTTAGGTTTTTAAAGAAAAAGAATTTCCCTGGTTTTCCTAACTGGTTATACTGGTTATTTTAAAAAACCTTGTATATCGTAGGAATTGTTAAAAGAACTTTTAATTCCCTTTATTGTAGTGTATGATTGATGGGTGTAATAGCATACACAGTTTGGCCTTACTTTCTATGTGCACTTATCAACAAATTGCTAGCTCCGCTCGGTCATTTTCACTTCCTGGACTTCTGAGGTAAATTGTAAAACAGAAAAAAGAGCCGATACCCTTTTTAACATTTTAGATATTTGGTAATTTATTCATCGCACTTTCAGAAGCTGGTATTGTCTAGTCTGGCAAAGTTCGTTTAATAACTGCAACATAAAGTTTACTTTAGACTAATTCAGGCTGATTTTATTTTAGCACATGGGAGCAGTCATTTTGGTTAGCTGTGTGCTTAGATCATGCACAGTTTCCGAAAGCACAATATCCAAAGAAATATCAGGCACATTAAATGAAAGTAACAGAGGTAAGCCATAATTCTCTCCAATGTGCATGTTGCAAATGCAAACAACTTCAACTTACACCTGTCACTCTCTCAAAAGTTCATAATAGCTGTCGAGCACCCCCATAAAGAACAAAATAAGTAGTATTATCGTATGATTTAATTTTGGTTGTATAACTGAAATATTTAAATCGCAAGCATCAAAACAGTCATTTTCAATAATTCTCATATTTTCCCCACAGGACAGTATTCATTAGTAGTAAAGTCCCAAGCATTCCCAGATCCCCAATCCCTTTGTGATGAAAAGTAAGCTATTTTAAAACTGCACATTGAATTTCTCAACATAGCAACCATTTTTATGTTAAAAAAAAGGAGCATGGAACTTATCACAATTATAACATGAGATGTCACTAACAAATTTGACAGTTTGAAAAGGGATGAAGTTCACAGAGGTCAAAGGATAAAATGTTTGCTTGTTCTTCTAACATTAGAATATGGAAGAAAGCAAATTTGCTTTGCTATCGTTTATTTCTTAATTTCATTACAAATGAATAAAAGCAAAGATTTCTCTATATATTTATTTCACTTAATGTAACAGTTTTAAATTTAAGTTGAACTTACTCCTGTATTTTAAGACTTTTAATTTCCCCATAGTTAATGTCATTGCACACACAATACTGCCACGAGGCATATTGTATAAACATGACCAAGATAAGCATAATTAGCTTACTTTCGTGCAGAACATCAGTGTTAATGTACCATTTTGTTGAGAACGTAATACATGTTGATATGAAAATAAGAAAAATAATTGCACAGAAAAATAATTGCACAAATTTTCATACTTGCTTTAAGGACTTAAGGACTTCAGAGGTAAATTATAAAAAGAGCCGATAACTTTTTTTTAAATATTTTATATATTTGGTAATTTATTCATTGCACTTTCAAAAGCTGGTATTGTCTAGTCTGGTAAAATTCGTTTCTTTCTATTTTAATAACTGCTAAAGATATTGTGCTTTAGACTAATTCGGGCTGATTTTTGAGCACACGGGAGCAATCATTTTGGTTAGCTCTGTGCTCAGATCATATACAGTTTCCGCAAGTACAATATCCAAGGAAATTTCAGGCACAGTACTTGAAAGCAACATAGAGGCATACCAATATTCTCTCCACTGTGTATGTTGCGAATCCAACCAACATCGCCTTACACCTACCTATCACTCTCTCAGAAGTTCATAATATCTTGTATAGCGCCCCAATTCAACCTTACACCTACTTATCACTCTCTCAGAAGTTCATAATATATTGTACAGCGTCCCAATACAACCGACATTACATTGTGTGATTGTCACACTGTTTTTAGTAAACGTACAACTAATCTGTCATAGGATGAATGAAGGCATATTTTCATGAGAAGAACTTACTAAACTGATAAGTTGTCTGATTCGTGGTTTAATTTAATTTAAATCATGGTATGATATTAATTTGTATTTTTTCCCCATCAATTACTATATAAGCATAACTATAACTGTATAACTATAGCTGCATCCGTACGTCTCTCCCCGTTTCAGCGTGTTTCTCTGTCTGCATAACATCTATACTGCGCAATAAATATACTTGTCCTACCAGTCAGCTTTGACCTTTGGGTGAGCTAATATTCTTGACTTGAATGAATCCACGTATAACATTTGACATTTGAAACATTCGTGGCAAAGAATTTACTCTCTCTCTCTCTCTCTCTCTCTCTCTCTCTCTCTCTCTCTCTCATGAGTACGACATACCTTAACTCCGGTCAACTTGATTGAAGGAAAACATCTCTTGTTTACGAACGTTTGTGTATTTCGCATGTTTGTATGGTTTCGTGGAACTGTAGCTTCTATCAGCTTCCTATCAACTCAGCAAGGTTCTGTTATTGTGAGCTCGTGTCGCATCCAGTCGTTATGTTAAACAAGCCATGTACAGACTTTCTAAGCTTAACATCATATTTCCATGGAAACAAAGACACTGCTAGCCATATTGACAACTCAATAGCTTTCATAAAATAGCTAAGCTATCTCAACGCGAATAAGGTCTCCATTTATCAGTAGAAAGGTTTTTGCAGTGAACTAAATTAGTCTAATCTACATAAATGAACGCTCTTACATACTCGACACCAAAAGCCGATATCTGTCGTAGTAATTAAACAGTAAATGGACAACGGGTAAATTATTGGCCTCAAGATATGCTTGTGCCTTCGTTTGATTTTACAGAGTTCAGTAACATATAGTTGAAGGTAAAATTGTGAATTAATCATTTAACCAT
>JAECUM010066554.1:0-25501 GCA_016617855.1 Megalonaias nervosa | reverse complement strand
TATATATATAGATAGATAGATAGATAGATAGATATGGAGTCCAAAAGAATCTAAAAAAAGACAATCAAATATGAAAATTAATCCTAGTCTGCAAAAGCATGTGCTCAGATGCTATCGTTTCGAGACTTGCATGAGATAAACCTCATTTAAAACGAACATCGTGTCATGTGCGTTTGTGTATGTATCTGGTTACTGGAGATTCTTTAGGATATGGATGACTGTAAGAGCATCTTCATAGGGAAGAGCTATTATGAAACCATATCATATACTGCTAAATGATTTCAGTCGTGTCTGTGCTTCCAGTTGAAAAGTGAGTGAACATCCTCGCCAAAAATTGTGGCCATATTAGCAAACAAATTTATGATCTAAGAAAGTTATTAAGCTTGCAAAGTTTAAGTGTTGTATTTTTTATCGGAATTTTAGAGATTATTGGGACAGTGCATAACGTTGAAGCAATTACAATATTTTAGAATGCAATATATAACTAATGAATATATTAGGTTCTGAAGTTACTTTTAACACGACTTAATGTATATAGATGTACTAAGCTAAAATGAGTTTGTTTTATTATAAGCATTTTGAGTAATTCAATAGCGACTACAATAATCTGTGCTGGAAAAGAAGCATTATTTAGTTGCTTTCTTGTTGACATCACGAATGTTACAAATAGGTTAATTAAAAACGGAACATGAATAATTTAAAAGACCTATGAAAAACATGTTATAATGAATTCTTTGATACATATGTTAATTCATTGATATTGTTTCTTCCGCCATATTGGCATCGCGAATGTTACATATAGGTTAATTAAAAACAAAATATGAATAATTTAAAAGGCCTATAAAAATCTTCCTAAAATGGGATCTTCGACACAGATGTTAATTCATTGATATTGTCTTTGTTCTTCCTTCAAAACTAAATGAGACTCTTTGGAGACAAAGAAATAAGCACCGGCAAATCCAGTACAGTGTTTATAATGAATTAATAAAATGGTATATCCCTCTAGCAATCCTTATTGTCGTAGAGTTGTAAAATGTGTTAATTATTACAACTACACGACGTATTGCAACACACTGTAATAAAGCAGTCTAATGTATTTAATTTATTCTCCTTAAAATGGTTGATCGTACAATATTGGTTCAAACTGCACACAATCGCTGCCCTTAGTGCAATAAAATGGACAAAATTGTTACCAAATAAGTATAAATTTTATGCACGGGCAACGATTGTGTAACGAATCTCTTTGATGTACATGCAAACTCATTTGATCATATTGCTATAAAGTTTTATACAGATGGAACCTATGCAACCGTGTAGAGATAAACCGTCTGAAACACATTTGTTTTGGCAGTACTATCTGGCTGACCTTTACAGGTCAGCTGAGCGCACACCTTCCGCTTTAGAGTATAAAAGGACGTTATGAAATCATTAAAAACCGTATAAAATAAAACATTTAGTGAGTTTAGGCCCTTTCCATGAGTAGATTGTATATGAAGTATCAAGAACAATTCGCGAAATCACTACAATAAAACTAAATGCTGCAGCAGAGCTGTATTCTTGGGTTACATTACACTCAGCACAGGCAGGATAATACTACAATTAGGAAATAAAACATGAGAATGTATTTTGCACCTGCTGGTCTTTGCATAAACTATGTGTGACTAATTTATTTTGGTTCATGTTTTTGTATTTTCTGTGATTTGTTTTTTATCATTATACAGGAGGTAATTTAATTTAAGTTTAGCTTTGACAGCAGTTCAGAGTGGCACAACAGCAAAATATCAACATGCCAGCCTTGTAAAATAAATTAGCCCCCTTTGACGTAAAACTAGCACGGTCACTACTACCAGCCACTTTGAACAATATGTTCACCTACTGCAGGTCTCTATAACATTGATAAGATTTAGATCCTAATTGCCTTAATTACTAGCTCTCAAACCACATTTAATAACAGTCTAATAAGAGTTACCCCGTTGTCATATGTTACAAGTGGACCAGAATATCAAGGCGTCCATTGATTACATTGTTAAGCAATAGAAGAAATTATGTTACATGTTTCTTCAGATACTGGGATGAAATAACTTTGAATGCATTATATTCATTACATTCGTGTAAAAATAAGTTGAATCCGATTTAACGATTGGTGTTGCAATCTGCACTATAATTTCTTTCTTTACAGATCGAATTAATACCGAATATGAACCCTCTCTGAAATCATATTGCCGTTATATTACTATGTACCTATTCAGACTACCAAGTTAATGTGTGATTTGCTAATCGGTATGTTTATCATTGATGTTGCCTCCACTGGCAATCTCAGTAAGATACACACATCATTACGAAATACTTGTTATTTTAATACATATAATGACACACAACAATTTTTAAATCAGATAATTTCATGTATTTCATCCTTTTGATATTCAAAGACATGTTCAACAAAGTTCTATTATGTACCAATTGCTTTGCAACTTGTGCAACAACAGTCATACACTGACAAATAAATCGGACTTGACTTGTGTTCTAACTATAATAGTCACTGATTTTACGGATGAACAACTTCAAATTTACGACTACAAATTTAAAAGATAAATTAACAAAACAATGTGGATGACTCCCTACTTAGTAAACTGTTCATAAAGATTTACAATCATGCCATTTAGTGTGTTTGTTTTAGTGGCATACATTTTAAATCAATCAAACAATCATCATTATTAACGACTAGACTGCACAATCAACTCTGGTTATTATAAAATGTTAGTGTTGGAAAACAATTTAAAATACCAATTTTCAGACATCAAATTAGATTTCACTTATATATGAAATTTAAAGTTACATTCTCAAAAAGGAGAAAAAATTGATGCGACGTATGACTGATATTAAGGGCATATTGATTGCTGCGCCAAACAGCATCACACGGTGGTCTTACTACAAAAATACCCCCAGATAGCCTAATTCAGCTTCCTTACATCTTTTGAAACCCTTGTTATGTAGTCTAAAATAGTGGTGTATACTCTCAGTATCATGGGGATTTTGATAACGAGGCTCGTGTTTCCTACGATGCCGTATCTTCAGATGATTGGCCTTGTTTTTTGTTATTTGTTTGCATTGGGACCGGTACTTTGTATAGTTAGGTCTCTTTCATATATTTGTCTACCGACACACGGACAGTGAGAACACATGCTCTGAAAACTTAGTTTTACCATCCCTCGAGTTAGATATGAATTGGATGTATATATTTACATTGCGGCAGTGACCTCTTAGCCGCTTTCTAACATAATATAAAACTGCGTTACAAAGAATTTACAGAAAAACACCCATATCAGTTCTGAGTAAGATGAGTATATCATTGATGGTTTATTTACTTCATTAGTGTACTAGAAAACAAACAATTTAATGGTTGTGTATTTGGTACATACACATTTTAATGAAAACGAACATTTTAATGAAAACGAAGGCTAGAGAGAGCAAAATTCGAGGCACGTGTTTGTCATTTAATTAGAAATAGAGGGAGAGTTTCGTTCATTGAATCACACATGCTTACTTCAATCTAAAGTTAGTAGTTGAGACAAAGTATCATTAAAACTATGTGCTCAGTTTCCTAATTTAGATATTCGCTAAACAATAAATAGGGTATATTTATCCATGGGCGTTAAAAAATTTGTGAGTTGTACAATGATCAGCTAAGTAATTCAGGCATAGTCAGCACTACAAGGGCTAATATTGGGATGCGGTGCGTATATGAGGTAAATTATATGAATACGCGGTAGGTTTAACTGACATGCCGTTCCTATTGTTAGACCCACATACTGAATACCCTTTATTGGTTGAAATGGAGTTAAAAATAAATATTTGTTCGACAAAACTGTACGCTTTGTCATGTGCATATCTGCAATAACTGATCATCAAATAATCTATGCAAATCTAGTCAAAATCTATTTATTATTCACGAATAGATGGTTGAATGATTCGTCGCTTTAAGATGACTATGCCTTCAGATATGAATTACACGTCAAGCTTAAGAGACCAACACGTCTAAAGGAAAATTTTGAATCTTCACTCGGAAAAAAATTTTCGTTTGCTTCTGTTGACCTTATTGTATACCGGGATCCAATACAAATTAAACATTTGCTATATGAAACATCGCATCATAAATTATAAGACTCCAGCGAAATTGCAAACTTTATTCATGGAAAATGAAAGTTTAATAATTATACATCTATTCAACAATCCATAATTACAATGTTAATAATGTGAATTTTGTTGTATTGTCCATTGATTAGTAATGTATGATGTAGAGCACGATTTTTCATAGAAATTGTAGAAACGTACATTTTGTATGCTTACGATATACTTATCTGAGTGTAGACAGAGTTATAATAATTGTTACTCAAGAGCAATATTACGGGGCATAACATTAATAAAGAGCGTTTTTAAACCATATAAGAATGATACCTAGAGGAATATATCGAAAATTTAGTTTCAGACCAATTATTTTTATAAAACACAGTATAAATGTATCTATCTAATGATTAATAATTTTATTTGAAATCCTTGATCTGAGTGAAAGTTACACAAAGAAATATTTACGGCACTATTTACACACTGACAAACAAAATATACAATATTTCCAATTCACTCGTGAAATGTTTCCTCACAGATATTAAAACGATATTGGATAAAACAATCGTAGACTTTCTTTTCATTACATGTTTTGACATAAAAACCGTCAGTTTGCACGATCTGTTTATCAGTTCTGTGCCAATCCGATTAACAGCCAAAATTGTACATCGATCAAAAGAAGTTCAGAAACTTCACAATTATTTTAGGACAGAGACTTTTTATAAATTTAGCTCTTGCATTATATTGCTTCAAATTGTGTACGTTGAGAAAGTCATGACTATTTTCATGCGAAAATGAATCGAATTGTATTTATGTTTAACACATTTCTTGCACTATTTTACAAGTACATATTGCTAGGGTGTTAGTCGAACAGCAGTTCCTTTCCCGAACAAACTTCATAGCGTAAAAATGTTTCAGAAAATGGTTTTGATGATTGCAATTTTATTTATAATCATTTACGCTCTCCGCTTTATTTAATTCTGCTTTGAAAAGAAACTTGTCTGGTCATGGCAGACTTGCAGTATAGTTCAGGTAAAGACGCCCCACATGCATTTCATTGTCACTTAACTTCTAATGTCAATCAAAACATATACTTCCCCTTTCTCTGTAGTTTCCAAACATAATTATGACTGCGTTGAGAGCATAAATCTGTACATAAACACTGTAATACTATATTTTATCAGGCGGTTGTTCCTAAGCACTTGTAACGCTCGTGGTATAGTGTCAGTTCTATTGCTGAGAATTGGCACGATTCGTAAGGAGAACAGCTTTTAAAAGATGTTATCACTCGAGGCATCTTTTCTGTTATTTGGAGTATTTTAATACTTATTCATTGATTGCATACATGCATGTTACATTCTTACTTTAAGATGTTTTATACCGATGGAGAGAGAGAGAGAGAGAGAGAGAGAGAGAGAGAGAGAGAGAGAGAGAGAGAGAGAGAGGAATAGGAAACATAAAAGGGTCTGAATACGTAAATAGTAGTTTACATAATATACTGAGTGGCAGATATATTTTCTATAAGGAAGAAAGTGGTTCCAAAAGCGAAATCGCCACTTTCATGATTACAGCGATATCGCCACTGTGTCGATAGTGAAATTTTCTCATGGATGCATTTTACTATCTTAATATAAAAATAAATTTGAAGAAAAGACATCGCACTATTCTTATTGATGTTTAATTTTAACAGTCTGACCCCAGTCATGTATTAATCTATTAAAACGTTTAGGCGAATATTAAGTTGGATGAACCAGTCAAAGTATCACATTAACTTTCACTTCATGTCTTTCGATATAAGGTTGTAACAATATTGAAAGATGTATCATGTAGGACAAAATTTGATTGTCACATGGCCATTCGATGTTGGCTTTATCCGGTTACTTGGAAACGAGTTTAATTCCGTTTCTCTTCCGGTTATATCGATTTAGCATTCCCCTTAGCGTCATTGTTGCAGAGGACATGTTTTTTTATATGGATTCACCTTCTTCAGATTGATATGGCATTTATTAAAATTAAGTTGGCCATGTTTATGAAGACGGGCAATAACTAAATCTAATATGTGGGAATAATAATTCTAAATTTTCAGTTATGGTGTCTGTTTGTCATTGGTGTTTTGTTTTCGTCTCCATCAGCGAGCGTTTCAAATTCATTTCTCTCCTTTTAAAGATTTTAACGTTGAATATTATCCCTGTTTATTCCACGCACAAAATATTCCACATTAAATGTCGCTCTTAAAAAGAAACATTTTATGTATTCTTCTTTATTCATTTATATTAGGTCTGGTAACATATAGACCCGTCAACAGGGCATCGTAGTTAGATTATTATTCTTTGTGTGCAAATAACATACTATATTTATTACAAATTTAGCTGCTGGAAGCAGATATTTGCTTTTTCAATCTCTAATTAGGACCATAAGTCGTGGATATGCATAACATGTAATGGATTACTGACTTGAAAAGAACAAAAAATAAAGTTCATATGCTTCAAATGTGAAATGATATTTCAATATACTTCATTTATATTTCGTATATATGACGATGGTATAACAACAGCGCAAGCATCCATCAAGGGTGGAGGCAGGCATAGTGGGGTGCAAACTACGTACATCAGGTAAAATAGTTGCCAAAATACTGTTCTGCACTTACATTTTATAAGGCAGAATGGCATTTATGTGATATAGTGAATCGTATATATGCACAACGAGTTTATGCGCTACATTCTGATGATAACAGATCAAATATTACGAAGACAAGAGTATGCAACTGATATCTTATTTTCAGATTTAAAATCGCATTAATGTTCAGTTTGGTTGAGATCATATTGCATAGAATTACTATAGCTAAGGTCATGGTTGTTTAACCTCTTTTCATTTTAGGTTCATTATGACCTGTGAAAACTTCTGCATAACCTTGCATATATAACGACCCATTAATGTGTTAAATAATGTCTCTATATATCCTCAATTTAACGTACTTAAATACGACAATTCAGTACAACCTTCATAATAATTGACATGCATTCAAAGTGAAAACAATCTCAGTTCACAAAATATCTCTGATTGGAAGATTCACTTCTCTTAAAGGTGTGAATGCCAAAAATAGCAGTTGTAGTTTAGTAGTAATAGTGGTAGTAACAAGAGATACATCAGAGTTAGAAGTAATAATAGCAGTAGTTTTTGCTATAACAGGTACCAGCTACAACAGCAGTGAGAGTAGTGTTAGTGGTAGTTGCTGTTTTGTTGTTGCAATTGTAGTATTAGTAGCAGAAGCATCTGGAGAAATGACAGCAACAACTGTAAATGTAGTAGCACTGATGCTATTTGTTTGTTGTCCGTAGTGTTCTAGTAGTAAAGGCAGTAGCCGTATCCGTTGCAGCAGTAGATGCCACTGGAGAAATGTCGAAGGAATATTGGTAGATGTTTTTGTTGTGTTGGTGGCAATAGGGGGTTGTTGTACTATTCAAGATGTTAATGTTGATGGGTCTTTTTAGGGCAAAGATAAATATAATCATCTTATAGTTTGCATTGGTGTCAGCATCAATGGCGGTAGAACTGTTTGTAAATGTATGCATGGAACTGATTAATTAAATCTACTATATTGAACTTTTACCAAAATATGTACCTTTGACAAGCCAAAAGAAGGATTATAATAAAGGTCTAGGAGTAGTATTTAATCTTGGTGGGGATGCGGAATTGTCATCTATGTACAAGTGTTATATCAATGGCTTGTGACGTTTGTAAAATCAAGAAGCAAAGTATCGTTTTCCTTGATGTAATCATCCAGTGAGTAGAACAAAGCAATCATAAATGTAAAAATATATTTGCAATACTGTCACTCTCAATGCATATCGTTGTGATATGAACTTTAATTTTTTGCTCCGATTTTTATTACTCTTGTCCACCCAAGAAATTATTTCACCGAGCAAATATCAGTACGTCCATAAGTCACCTCCTTCACTAATTTTGCTACTCAGGTTTTAGTAAGAAATGTGTAAAGAATGAAATATATTGTTTTCTAATGGTATCAACCTAGTGTCAGTGAACTATATGTGCGTGTAACAATAATAAACTACCACGACCTTTGAGCTTAATCAATCGTTTAAGGTATGGCGAATTCCATAACATTGGAAATGTTTAATAGTAATACAAATTAAGAACATCTCTAGTCGTCGGTTTCGAAAACGTTTCGATTTCTATAGCTAACTATATGAGGCTTACCTCTCCACAAAGTAATGACAGTTTTGTTGTAACGTAATCTTAGAATGACAGACATATTTCATATTTGTCTGTCATCTTATGATGTGTGGGGTGGTCTAAATTTACTACTTTGAGTGCTTTGTTTATCTTTTCTCGTGTAATTATAAGTTGGTAGACCCAGAAAACTTCTTACCATAATGTTCCAGTAAACTACTGAGGTGCTATCGCAGCTGCAAACACGACAGAACAAATAATAATAGTAATAAACAAAATATATCACAAAACTATATTCAAACGATTCAAATAAAATGATTCATTTATAGTTGTCAAACCACGTCTTAAAAGCAACAGAAAGTGAACTTCGGTACGTCTGTGAATCATCTCAAGCAAACATCTTCAGTAGAAATGATAAAAGTTATTACGTCACCTAGCTAAACAAACACCAAATACAATTCAAATTAACTTTGTAATTGTATTAAATAGTAGAACACATTGGATGCAAGGGAAAACTTTAGCCAAGTATAAAATACATAGATTACAATGTATTGACTAAAATCACAGAACATAATGCAGTATATCCCCTAAAGCAAAACACTGTATATTGTGAGCAATTTCGAATGAACCAATCAGGTAATTTGGGAAGAATACTATTTTCTGGTTTTCAACGTGCCAGGAGGTGACGCATTTAATTGCCTGATAAAAAGGATAGCTATCAGGAAATACTGTCGTTATATGACTATTCATATTTAATGCTAAAATAAATCAACAGTGTACGTTCAAACGTAAACTATGAGATGCATTCATCGTCTTCGAACCGTCTTCGATTTTATATAACTAAACATGAGAAGTGTAAGTTTCTTTCTGTTTCGTTATAACTAGATTATATCTACTTTTAGTTCACATAGACAATATGAAATGTCAAATGCAGATGCCAACCTACTTTTATTTATTTTTCATTTGAAGTTGTAAGACAATTTTTATATTTCGAATTGAACGTTGCGCATATTACACGTACTTGCATGCCTTGCTTTTCTGTCAGTTTATGTACAAAATCAATAACCTAAATATATGTATACATCACTTAGTTAACCAACATGTTTACAGTTTACTTTCTAAAATGAAATATGACAAAATTATAACTTGTACCAGTATTAAAACATCGTCGTCCCCATTAAACATAATTATCTGCTGATTATTGATACACTAAGATGCGAACACGCTTTCCAGTTTACAACGTGCAGTTTGTGTTATATATTATCAATTACAATATACAACTTGCAGACACTTATGTTTTTTATCATTACTGTTACCCACAACAGTGTTGGGCTTTAAATCCATATATGTCATTTAATTCCTATTCATGCAAAATGTATGGCAATTTCAACTTCGTTTATATTTTAAAGTCTAAATTGTTATGTAACTAAGTTTCCTCCTGTGAATTTTCTTTACGAGGGTTGCTTGATTTTGTAACTCTGTTCAATTTTTTTGTCAATATAGTTAAATTTCCTTCCTTGTGAACAAACTATATAAACTTTCGGAGAAAGCAATAAATGAAGAAAAACACCTCATCTGAGACTGAAAATTCACTTTATTTCATATAAACAAGCTTGTCTGGAAGACATAATAAGTCACAAATAAACAATCGGAACATAGTTTTATTGGGGCCTACAGGTTTTTGTGACACCATTGTAACAGAACTGAAACCGAGTGGGTTTCTTTTCTTGGATTAAATGAACAACACAAACACAATGTGATGGATGATGGAAATTTATAAAATGAATGAATTACTAAGTATATATATGTATCTAGTACAAATGCACTGAATCTCTCCCACTCCTATCATACGATTGATCCAATCACTGTACACACATTCACGAAATGAAAAGAAAGAAACAAAAATACAAAAATATGATTCATATACCTCTAGCATGAAAAAGTGAGGTTCAAATAACCTCATGGACTGCAAAAATGTTTCCGCTAATATCACGCAATGTAAGCGAGATTCACATAATCTCACGTATGAAATACATTAAGTTTCAAATAAACCATGAATGCTATGAGAGCGAGATTCACATAATCTCATGTAATGTAACATTGAAAGCGAGATTCACATAAATCTCATGTAATGCAAACAATATTGTACTCAATTGAAACCACAATCAATTGAAACAAACATATCACTGTTAAAACTTGAACAGTCATACAATTCACAAACTGTTACACCACACAGTTTCACTGGATCCTTGGATTGGCCCACATTTATCGACCGCTCCCACCCTTCACGGATCCACCACAAGTACTTATACGTACAGACGGCACCCAGCACCCTTGTATTGGTTACGTCTATATTCGTGGTTCCACCACATGTATAATCTTACGTATACATATACGTACGGACAGCACACTGCACTATGGACAGCTACGCTCAACCCTAAACAGGGATACATATACGTACAGACACCACGCCGCTCTATGGACAGCTACGCCCACCCGTAAACAGCTACCGTCAGCCCTAAACAGCTACAATAAAACCACATTGGTTATAATAATGGGTTCTGAATTAAATTGCTAGATACATACTCATAAATTAAACTGTAATAGCAAAGTTCGCAACGAAAAAGGCTTCAATACCCGATATGACATACGAACGAGAATAGGTTTCGTAAATAAAATAAAATATAAATTTAACACTTACCCCTATGGCCGGAGAACATAATGGAGAACGTTCACTCCCTGACAAAATCCAAATGACCTGTGCCACAGTTTGAAATGAATCAACCTTAAATCCATAGGGGAGTGAATAATAGTCATGGTCAAATACTCATGTATACCACGCCTTTCGTGACTCTCGTCGCATGTAGTTTCAGAATCGCTCACCTGGAGAAACAATGATTCACCCCAGGTAACGTTGTACGCCTGCACAACGAATAAAGGTGAAAAATAGATCTAAGGCAAAACCAAGTTATTTCTTGCCTTATTCTGTGACAAGCGTCGTAAGTTTACAATCTTTTACTTATTTCTACTATAAAGAGAACAATTGATGGTGTGTGGAGACACCGTAGAACATTTCTATCTACAAATATGAGTTTTTAAATGTATAATGATATTACAATGAAAGACATACACCGAAAAGTTTTACTTTTAACAAACCAACTTGGAATCATTTGAACTTAATCTATATAGTAAACGCTAAGATCCGTTGTTAGAGTGTTTTTCGAATTGCCAAATTTGCTGAGATCAACACACATGTTTTGTTTGTTTTTAATCTGACCTAAACATAGGATATAAAATATATCCTTCTCTGCGTTTCAGAAGTGTCCTTATCCGCGTTTCATAACAGGATTTAGGACTATTTTGAGAGTAATTTTGATATTAAAACACCATTATGATCGAAAAATAGCTTGCCTCTGACAGCTTCCTTGCGAGTCGATAAAACCTGCATACTTTGTAATAGTCGAATTAATTATCCTGTCTTTAAGCTGTCCTACCCCTATTACCCTCGAGGAATCTTAATCTAATCTACTCATTGCTGATATCGAACTAGCCCTATAACGATGTTAGCAGCAAACTATTGCCTACTTAAGGAAGGTCAGAGCTTGGATATTAAAACTGTTACATGCATCCATGCTACATTGTATACATCACGGTAGTAAGCCGTCTCTAACTGCAGCTAAGGAAGGTTAATAAAACTGTGGTTTATTACTTAAAGGGAAGCATTTAGAGAGTATGCTTTTCCTCCTAAACCTTAAAGATGTACATAAGGGATAGTTGGGCCCCCACTGGAAAGGTTTGCTTTAAGCACTATTTATATATTTTACTGAATACCGGCTCAATGTTACGCTTATATTCCTCTCTGGCATTAAACATGCACAGAAGAAGAATAGTTTAAGTGAACATTTTACATGTGAAAGGCACAAAAGGTTCTCATTTTCTAGATTGTTTCACACTCGAATGTTCTGTAAATTCAGTCTTTAAACATGTTTCCCAAACTAAGCATCATCATATTTATAAACGATATGCTTCAAATGGATGGAAAAGTTAAATGAGAGAGAAAGGTTTCACAGCACTGAAATCTGAGATAATATTTAACCGTCAGTAGGGCCAGCCTAACCGATTTTTATTGTCTAACTGTATATGCATTGTAACTAAATTTCCATAACTCTTTGAAACCATTATGAAATTTGAGTGTCGAAGACTATGTATTACGTTAGATTTAATTTATTTGCATGATTAATGACGTACAAAATGAACCAAGGAACTTTGACATAGACAGTTTTTGTAAATCAAAATTATTTTTGTAACATCAGATTTAAACATTTATCAATGTACATCTGAAATTAATTTGATTTGCACAATGTACATTGCGCTTGCGGAGATTAAGGAGATGCGTGGTTTAGTGCAGTATGAGTTCATCAGTTTCATTCATTAAGCAATACAATACGTCATCTACTGATACCTTTTTTAACGAGCCCAAGCTGTATATGATTACATAAACTAGACAAGAACAAAACAGCAGAAACGTTCTTCCTTTGCTGAACCTATGTGCTATTTGGCTGATAAAAGACGATACAACAAACAAAATAAAAGACGGAACAATTGTATGGCGCAACTAGCTAAGATGTGTTTTACGTGAACACAACCTAGGCGAAAAGAGATTATAACAAAGGGAATCTAACTACTTACGCCAGCAAAACAGTCAATATTCAATCACGTGAATCGCAAAAACCGTACAACTGAGTGTAGTTTTGGATATAATTATATTTGTTATCCGGTAATTTTTAAATAACGAAAGGCTTGTTCTAAAATACTTTGACAATCTTTTTTAATGTGACTGATTACAAACTAAACTTTAATAAAATCATATGCATTTTAGCATTAGAAAAATAAATTTTGCAGAAGAATGAAAACCCAGATAAGGGCGTAAGCGGACAAGTTAATATAGTGTCTCAAAATTTGTTTCATTTGGTGCAGAGCTTTTCATTATCAACACAGTTTTCGCTGTCTGAGAAACAAATCAAAACCGCTATCGAAATTACACTATCATTAATATCTCTTTGATATTGTATATCATTGACATCATCAACAGAGTATTCATTTATTTAAAATTGTCTCCAACCGTAACCATTATTAGTAATTTTAGAAGAAGGAAAATGGGCAAGTCACCATACGAAACTATAATTCTAGCTGCTTTATTTGTAATATGACAAAATATGCTTAAATATCATGACCTGAAGGACGTTTATACTGACACGCCAAAATCTTTGGTTAATATTATAAATAGCGAATACTAATGATTTCTTTAAAACAGTCTTCTCGGGCATTGCTGATACCTTTACATACGCACGTCTCTGCTTTAGTGATAAGCTATTAACCGAACTGGGTACGCACTTCTAAATTTTGTCGTTATCTGTAAGCGATCATAGGCGGTTTGTCATTATTCCAGGAGAATGTGCGCTGTTTTTTAGAACATCTGCATCGTATCATGTTCCGAAAGGGTTGCGATTGTTAATGTCTTGGTTCTGTATCTGAGAAGACTAATTTGGACATAGCAATTTTAGCGATAATTAGTTTTATTATTGTGTCACCGTCACATTTAGTTCCGGAGTCTTTTAATGATTATTACCTCGTTTGAGCCAATGAATATTATGCGAGCTATAGGCCGATGGGATGGTAACGGTTACATGTTTATGACATCATCTTAATCGGAGTTCGTAGGTTGGCAATTCGAGTCAGTTCATATGTTTTCATAATGTCATATGGTTCGGGTATCCATGAATGTATAGGACTTGTCTGATGAATAAGATGTGAATTTTGTCCTAGAACTGCAATTGTTAGCAAACGGAAAGAATTCTTAGAGTCTAATTTTGTGTTCCTACCCATATGCAGGACATGCCATCAGTATATCTGCATCAAATGTTCGACCTACCTTCTTTCGAAAGTCTTGGTAATATGGCACCTATCAAAACCTCGAATTTAGGGTATATCTCTGTCTCTCGTCTATCCCTCTCTCTCTCTCTCTCTCTCTCTCTCTCTCTCTCTCTCTCTCTCTCTCTCTCTCTGTCTCTCTCTCTCTCTGTCTCTCTCTGTCTCTGTCTCTGTTTCTCTCTCTCTTCATGTCTTACATTTCTGGAATGGACCAGTATGCAATTGCACATAGTTCATAGTTGTCAGAATTTGCTAGATTTTAGTTCTTTCAGGAAGGATTTTGCGTTGCAACATATTGCCTGAACGGATGTTGGCAATACGGATATATGACTTTCAAAAATCTATTATATATAAGTTTGTATTCACCCAAAGGTTGTTAACTAATTATTGATTCTGCTTTGGGACCCTTAAATATGCCAGGTAATGCATACACGTACCAAAATAACCAGGAACCTATTTGTATTTTTCTCTGAGGATATACATTCCAATGGCGTTAGTAATTGTCGCTTGTGTATGGCGTTTTGTTTTGTTATTGGGAAATAAATTCAAAATTTGAATGAGTAATCAGGCTATAAATCTATATATCGTAATCAAGCTATACTTAATATATCCTCAGGCAGACTTAGAGGATTCATCATTCATATGAAGGAAGATCCAAATTCATGGGAGATAATTGTACACTAATTGCGATCCCTTCAAGGCGTTTTCAACCAGTTGCTTTGAGTCGACAAAGTCCTAACTAAATGATATATTTGACAAGTGAATTTTATGAGAAAAGGATATTCCCACAAGAGCAGATGGGTTTCGTAGAATTGGTTTCTGTAGTAATAATTTAGACAGGTCGTCATGAAACATCAATCTTATATTTGTAAATAAATCCTGTGTAAATACATTATCAGAGTTTCAAGTTTCACTGGACCTGTTGAGCGCCATCTGGTTTATGTAAACAAAGAATTAATCTTTCACGCTGGTTTCTCTACAAAGTTAAAGGCGATTCGATTAGTCAACAGAAACCGCAACCGTTGTAGGCAAAATAGTTTGCAAAGTGCTCAGCCCAACCAAATCAGTTGTTGTGCCAGAAGACCCAGAAAAATAAACGTATGTCTTCTAAAGAAATAAAAATCTTTTGTACCTGACTCGACCTCAGTATGTAAGGTGGACTCGCGAATTGGGGATTGGAAAAATGAATGAAACTTGCACCAATCAAACCACGTCTTCATTGCGCGTCTGAAGCGATGCAAACCAATAACATATGTGTCCTTAATATTTGACTCAATATTAGTTACAATTTGAACTTATCTCTGGTTTTGCCCAATTGAACCAGGTGTCATCTGTGTGTCTCCGATACATGCCAATAATCGCTCGGATGACCAGGCAATGTATTGATGTGCATGTATGATGCACATACAAAAATAGTCCCGATAACATGTTGGACTCAAGCGCATGAGTAATCGTGTTCGATTTTCAGAGTGTCCGGGTTAGTTGCTGTAGCAAGAGACTAAAAATGGGCTTATTCAAGTGGTTTTGTGCTTTTCTAATGCACATCAATAACTGGTAGAAGGCATTCAATCTACACCTTGCAAACATGTCTAAAGGTTAATGCAATTTGTTATTCAACCGTCCTTTGGTGGCTGGTGCTATTTATATTGTCTGCGTGAAGTGATAATAACGCTACTTAATGGAAACGTTTCGGTTGTCTTCTGCGGGGAGAAGATAGGGTCAAGGTCATTTCTACATAATCCGAGAGTAGTGAAGATTATTTGTGGGATAGTGGAGCTGTAAAATGGCAATGCCATAGAATATGATAGGTCGGTCTGCGGGCAATACGAATTAGTTAAGGTAGCATTTCATGGTAAATATTTGCTGTTATGTATCATGTCTTAACCGTTGTGTTAGGGTATTCAGCCATGAGTCAGCTTCGCTTGAGACAGGACCGCGACAGATATAAAACATGTCAAACTTGCTTCAAAGGGAGATATGTTTTATAAAAAGCTGAATTCGTAATCTCTATGAACATGTGCTCTTCTTTTATTTACAAGATGCTTAACTATTTCGCAAGATAATTTATGTAATATCACTCTCTAGTCGGACTGAACTTAACCCAACAGTGCTGTATACTGACAGCAAATACATAAACAGTTTTCCGAAGCCAGCTATATATATCGTTTTGTTGATATTTATGCAAGTAAAGTTCACCTAATCTAAAAATGAAATTTGTATTTATCACATAGTCGGTACACTTTGCCTATAGTGTGTACAGTTTAACATTTTTGATATGATAAGATGTGAACATATCCTTTTATGTGATTCTGATTGGTCCAAATAATCCCATCAAATTATTGTGCAGTATTCTCTTTACTGATTGGCTGCGATCGTGCGAAAAATGTTTTTAACCCCGCCTTTTCCAAATGTTTGTTTTCATTGAACATTTTTGGCCGCCATTGTTTGATTTGACTCGCGAAAGGGAATTGGTGAGGAATGGTTTCGTCTGTTTCAATATTGCCATTTTACCCCCACGGGGGTTTGTTAGGCCGTGTATAACATATCATAACAAGAAAGATGGCAAAACCCCCAAGACAAAAATAGGTTGTGACTGTGCTCTTGGGTAATACAATATCAACAACATTAAAATTATATTCCTGTTGCTTCGAAATAATTATCTACATGTCAGGTGCTGTGCAAGGAGCAAGTCTAGCTAGATAGTCTGAGTTCTATGTCAATTAACAATATTCATGGGGCTGATGTAAACAACATGTTGACCCAATATGATTTTTTTGTTGAATTAACTACAACTGCTATGAGACCGTTTCATTTACAATTTTCCAAGTTTAGGTTTGGACGATGCTCATTGATTAATAGAAAGCGTTGTTTAGATTTACTGGAAATCGTGTCTTATATATTTTGTAACATTACTTAATTGAACTCCATTTTGTAAAATAATAATAAACATGTTCTCAGGTATATCATAGGTATAGGATTGATCCACGAAACATTTGGTGGAGTGATATTACTTTGTTAAGCAAGTCAACAAATTTATATCGTCTTAATGGATACCATTGCTAGCCATATTTATGAACATTCTGTACATAGATGTGTTGTTATTATTCTATACCCCTGAATATATATATATATATATATATATATATATATATACATATATATATATATATATATATATATATATATATATATATATATATATATATACATATAATATATATATATATATATATATATATATTGTGATTTTTTGCTTCAATAGGTTTAGAAATAATCTAAAATATTTAAAATATTTATTCGAAATTTAATACGTCTTTATCTGCGTTTGAATCTTCAAGTGTCTCCTAAGTCGTCCATTTTCAACCTTGTCATCCCCTCGTATTCACTCATCCTACTTTATGATACCATATCAAAAAGCAACTTAAGCAATGCCGATTTCCCTCACATTACATATCGACATAATGGCTTTGCTTCCTTACATACCTACTGTCGGAAGTTTACTCATGATGTCAATATTTGGAGACAGGATTTTGTTGCTTTAATTAGTCTCTTTAGTACATCATCGGCATTATTTGACTTGTTAGATAAGTTTCCATCCCTCTGCTGACGAATAAAAGAATCTAACAAATCCTGACAACTGTTTACTAAATTTCCTGCATGGATGAATATAGTCTTGGTAATGGAAATTCTTAATTTTCTTTTGATCCGCTCCATAATCAATAATAGTTTCACAAATATACAATTTAAAATGATGCTTTTAAATTTAAAGTCTGTCTCCATTCTTCAGAATAACCGGCCTCGATCAAAATTCCTGATTCACAACAGTAACATAAATATTTGGGGAATGAAAAGGATGAATAAGATCGAATGTTAGTATATTGTTTTGCTACCTAATTTTAAGATTGCAAACGGTTGAGATATATGCATGCACATTTTGATAGCTCCTGTTTAACTTTTACTAGAACCGTCTGTCTGTCTGTCGGTCGGTCGGTCGGACTATCTATCTGTCACATATAAATGGCCATACCAATAGCATCGAAGAGCCTCAGCATAACAAAATACATCTAAATAAAAAAACAACAAAATATTAGATATAATTCGGCAATGTCTTCTCATTCATAATTTTTAAATAAATCCAAAATATTAGATATAATTCGGCAATGTCTTCTCATTCATAATTTTTTAATAAATAAATAAGTCAATAACTAGGTCAAAAATATTCTTCGTGCTATTTTTTGTGCTTACATTTCATTGGAAATAAATCAATTACTTATACGTACCTAGAACAAAAAAGGAAACTGATAACAAGGAGCATGAGAGAGCAAACAAGATCTTATTTATTGGATACATATATGCAGGAGTGATTCCATAATTCATCAGTTGTTTAAATCGCTGCATTGTGGAAGACGTGTTTCCTCAAATGTATGACAATAACTTATTTTAAGCATTTCTTGAAACACAAACATATACTGTATTTTGTTTCAAAAAACTGCTCGACCCAATTAAATTTGTTGAAAATTCAGGTACGGATTTTATTTATCTGAGTTGGGGTTTTATCTTGTTCCTATTTCGACTGGTTTTACCCGCTCAATAGACGTAATTTTGAAAGTTGGCAATGTTTCCATAGCACACCTTTTTTAAGTTATGTATACGTATCAACAACGTCATTTAAATAATTCGTTAGTAACCTCAGAAGTATTTTAGTTGTTCTATATAGTCACTCACTCTGCGACATGTAGACTACGACTACACAGTTTCTGAATGTGGTGTCTGAAAAAGGTTAGACAAATCCAATAAAATAACGTCACAGCAAAGCTAGCATTTAATAAAAAGGGAAGTTAGAAAAGAACCTTTTCATAATAAATATACATTTGTTTTCTGTGTGATATTACCAGATATACACCGAAATGGACAACAATACCAAAGTCCAGTTATGTACAACTTGTTCTGACGTATGTAAAAATGAGCCCGCCGGCATGAAATTATTCTGTTTCGTCGTTATCGACAACTGTATCTTGACTGCCGTACTTATAGTGATTGTGTGCTTCTGGAAGAGCAACATGAAACCCTTGATAGCTTCTGGAAAGGTCGAAGAACTACATGGATTTTGCCTAAAATGTGAGGACATATCATTCCATCCACTAGATGACTGGGATTATCTGAACCATTTTAAAAGGAAGGATAATGGTACCGAATGTTGCGTAAAGAGCTCATCAGATGCGAAACATCTTGTGCATCTGGTAATGCAATGTTTTTTTCATAACTGAGTTTTATCTTCTGTCTGTGTTATTCTGTGTCCCACTTTCACTCTGATGAGAATATATTTGTAGATAGACTAATTACTACATAATATGGATCACTTTCGTTATCATTGGATGTATCTACGGATCATTTTGTATGACCATTAGATGTATCTTTGGATCCTTTTCCATAATTATTAAATTTATTTATGAATCCATTTTTATAACCATGGAGTCCTTTATATAACTATTAGATGTATTGAATTTGGAATCAATACATGAAGAAAGTTTCTCGATTGGATGCAATCAAACAAGAAGACAACACAGATTTTTTTTATTGGAAACTTTTCATATGCTATGAATAAATGTTCAATTTCTATGCTTCAGTAGAATCATAAACATGCTTATATTAAAAGTATCTAAAGAGGAGCAAGTGTTAGTTTTCTTAGTTTGAAAATAAAGAATATAGCAGTGTTAATTAAGTTCATTTGATTAATAAAATTATTGCTCTGCTAATAAATTTGTTAAGTTTTAAATACAAAGATATTTTGTGTTTGGTCTCCATCTCGATCTACTTCTAAACTTTATGGCCACGTCATAATACAGAGGTTTTAAGAATCATAATGATGAGTTCTGAATCATGATTGTCTAACGTCAATCATATAATGAGGTTAAGATGTAATTAACATGAAGAAATATGTGTTTGATTTCTTAACTTTTATAGGTGAAAAAAGAGACATATATTCAATGTTTAAAATTAGGAGACTGCACTTGAAGTATATATTTGATGGAAAAGCGTGTTTATGTTATTTTTGAGCGTGTGACATTAGAAGGCTATAAGAGTTATTCCCCTTTACGTAAGCAATACTTACATGGTTGACCCTATGGGTGCTGTGTAGTTCTCCAATAATCTGCACTTAGGCATGTAGACTTGATCCGCTCGTAACAGGTGAAATAGATAAGACTGTTATGACATTACAATATTAGGCAAAATCTTGTACTACTATTTCCGGTCTCCATTTAGCTTTGTGTGGTACGTATCGTTTGTGTTTGATGTAGAGACCTCGTGAAAAATGCTATATATAAGACCTGTCTTTGTGGGTTCCAGTTATGTAAGATTTCTGTCAGCCCTTTATTCTCAAATTGACCGTTCATGTTGCTAAACAGTGAGGAAAACATTGTACAAATGCTATATTGCATTGGCTCGACCAGCTGCACTATCGTCTAAAAAGGAATGCACCTGCCCTTTCCAAACCTTCGTGACTATGCATAAACTATAGGAAACCACTATTCTGTGTAACTGCTTGTCCTTTACTTTCTATAAGTTGTTGGTCATATTCAGTGTGGGGCTTTAAAATGTCCGGATAAAATGCAAATACATTTTAGTTTAGTTGCCAGAATCTGGCGATCTGGTATACGGGATTTATTCTATGGTATTTCGTCATACATTTTAACCAAACGAAACTAAATACTGCATCATACAAACAGTGGTTTACTTGTTTCGAGCGCATCAAATTGCATTGCGTCTACAAAAAAATTCAAATTTTTAAAGACCTTGGTCGATGCATAATCTGAAGATAATGTAGAACTAATGGCTCAGAATAACTGGCTTGTAATCGTGCTACGTACATAAGTAGATGATACTTAGCAGCTAAATGATCAAAATGATAGGTTTCTGGTGAAGTTGCACCTAAGTGTTTCGCAGGAAACTGCTCGAAAAATAGGTTACACAATACAGTATTATTTTATATTTGGTCAAATTTGGGAAGAAGCACTTCAGAAGCAGCCATTGTTCCTGGCGTATTCCTTTTTTGTTCCAGACGTATGGGGTTAGGCAACTCGGCTAAACATTTATATGCATTTGACCTTAGCTATAAATTACCTCCCCCCCATCAGTGTAATTAGAGTCTCAAATCGGCTATATTCCTTCGTAACGTAGTTTAATATTTGGTATTATGATTCAAGATTAGAGGGTCTTCATATCTTATGATATTATACAAACAAATATTAAAAGTTCAACATTTCAAAAAATTTCTCTGTATGGGATATTATTTCTGACATATCAAGATCATTTTAATTTTATCTTCGTTAAAAGTTGTTTAAATCAATTTAAAATCTCTCTCTCTCTCTCTCTTAAGTGTAAATGAGAACCTAGTATTTCTTGTATTTTTGCAGTTTTAGGAAAGGAATCACAGAATTGCTAAGGCTAAAGGTAATGTTCTTATGCATACTAATTATATGACTTAAACATGTATCGTTTAAGTTTTGTACCATTTGTCCTTTCTTCTCTTTCAAAATCAAATTGCATCAAATATATTATTATTATTATTATTATTATTATTATTATTATTATTATTATTATTATTATTATTATAAAATTTAATTCAGGTCGTTTGTCAATCATCTTCATTTTTATCATCGTCATTATTATCACAATTATTGCAATTGTTTCTTTTTCTTCTTTCTTCTTCCTCCACTCTTTGAAGGTAATGTGTCAGAACATTTTCTTCATGTTACAGCGGGGCAAGTAATCCAAAGATGCTCAGATGATGAAAATGGCGAGAAACCCACCGGTAGAGTTGTTGGTGTAGACTTTGACCAAACAGGTATAATGTTTCATTTATAAGGAAAAAAAATTAAACAAACGTGGCAAAATTGTTTGAAAAAAATTGTACGAGATACAGACGCATGTCATCGGTCATTTTTATAAGATAGAGTTTTGCAATTTTTCTGACTTCTTAAGAGCAATAGAACTTTCGTATAGTGCACAAGTTTAGATAGACATAAGAGATTTAGTTATGTCTACCTGACCATTGGGTTTACTTTCATTCCCTATGAGAACCCATATCAATGTTGGATTTCAAATATGCACATGACAATGTGTGGAGAAAACAATGAAACTACAGTACAAAATTAGGACTATATAGTTCTTGGAGGTTCCTGTTAACATCTAAAATGTCTAAAGGATGCGATCTAGAATCGAACAAAGAATATCCCTGGTTGTTTATGTCAACTTTTATATTTACAATGGATGAAAGCTCGAGTACATATACTATTGCTTGGAAATTTCAACACACATTAGGTTTTTATTCAAGTGACAATGACAAACATGTGGCATACTTAATTCTATTTAAACGCAGTATGCCATGATATGTGACATTCAATACTACCTTTTCACTATACCAACCTCCGAAACATACCCTGTTCATCTGTTAACCACATCACTGAATTGTTCTTGCAATTAATTAGTCGTCTTTTCTTTCTTCGTTGTATTCTAGTTCTTTCACCATTGAGTTGAATAAAATAAATAAGAAATCAAATAGTTTCAGTTTTCAATCAAGGGTAAATTCCAACTGCCTTGATCCACGCTATGTAGCTCTCCCTCCCGCCCCCCTCCACTCAGTCGCCCTCTCTTTCTCGCTCTCAGCACGCTAATTCAATACATGGCATGCACCAAGGTCAGGTTCTCTGCTAATATCAACCATTTATCGGTTTAAAAAATAGAGAACAATAATACTATGTATCATAGCTTCCTTTTCAAAACACCATGAACCTTGTTATTTTGAGCACACACTGTATCAATCATGATGAAGTACGTCGCAGCAATGAGAATGTAAAACAAGTTGCCTCTTTAGGGTAGATGTTATTGATCTTCATACAAAAGTTCAACTATCATATACACCAAAATCTTAAGGCTCCAGTTTGACAAAATATGTATGTAGAAATATCAAAATGTTAAAATTGAAAACTATTTACAATCTTAACATAAATATGTTAGATTTTGGATCAGTCTATCTTGAAATACAATATGTGCAACGAAAAGACTCAGTATCATAAATGGTTCGAAAACTCAAGCGCAGGCATCGACGTAATACAAGGAGACATTAGCTGAAATTTTTGGGTAAAACAAGTGTAATTATGGATTTAATGCAATTTTGCAAACATGTGTGGGGAAAGCAATTGGAGGTACTGATTTAATGCAAAGATGCATTAGCACAAGTATTTAAGGAAGGCATGCATATGTATGGATTTTAATAGAAGGAGACATTATCAGAAGTGCTTAGGGAAAGCAAGTATAGGCATGGATTTAATTTCAACATGTTGACACATATTTTGTACTAGAGAAAAGAATACAGATTTTGCATAATATCCTGGTTTGAATAACGATTACAGTTAGAGTGTTGAAATGAGATGAGGGAAAGATGAGTTAATATTTTTTCATTGCATGTTGATATTTATTTAATATATTTCAAGTACATCTGATCACGACTAAAGTTAAATAATTTACTTTTTTTCTCTCAAGTGATTCTAGATGACATTAGTAAGAAATCTGCAAATAACGTGACGAATACGATTGCTTTCAAAGTACCGTTGACTTCAATATAAGGATACGTCTATTGTTCGTATCTACTCCAGACTAGATTAACTAGATCGTTTTTACTGTATTACAGGCATTCCTATTGAAGAGAGACACATTATTCGATGGCTAAACACTGATGAGGGCTCTTATAAAAATGCTGGCGTAACATTCATCGATGGACAACTTGAAATCACCACACCTGGATATTATTGGTTCAACAGTCGCGTTACTTTCCGGGACACAAATACTACATTCGCGGATGACCGTTTTGCATTTTTCCACACTATTTACCGCCGATCAGTAGAATATCCGTTACGAGAGGACTGGAAACTGGTGGAAGCAGGAGAAACGCGATGCAAACTCCAATCAGGTTTTACATATCGCAGTACCTTCATTGGCGACATTGCCTATTTTAAGAAAGGTGAAAGAATAATAGTTAGAGTTTCTCAACCAGAAATGATATCGTTATCCCCGTTTGACTCATTTCTTGAAGTACATTTATACTAAACATACGTGACGTCGCTTATTGTTTCCAACGCTTTTACTCTCAGGTTAGAAAAGTTATCTATATAAATATAGACCTACCTTGACTGTTGGATAAACAGATGTGAACTATGAGGATAAGTATTACCGTCCGTAACGTCACAGGCCATCGTTTAATACCCTTCATTAAGCACTATACAGCAAAGTTTGAAATTCTTAAGAAAACTAGTAATTTCTGAAACCAATATATTTGAAAATGGAAAGAACAATCATTATAGTTTGTATCATCAAAGTCATAAACGATCTATACAATTAGGTTACGAAAAGAGCATATGGAAATATTATTAAAGGCTGATAAAAATATAGCTATGGAAATGTCTTTTTTTCATCTGGTTAAGATATATAATTATTTACTACAACTGTATGGTATGTCCCTATGCCTTAATAATGTCGCAAAATTGTTTTCATAAGGTTGAGAATGAATATTGTTTTTCAAACGCTTCTGGTTTGTAAAATGCTCAAACGTAACTGTTTTGTTTTCAAAACCAAGTAGCAGGTAAATGTCATCACCGTTTTTACTTATAAATGAATATAGCTAAAATGGTTACAGACTCTCGGGCCTCTTTACTTTGTTATATCTTTTTAATTATGCGTTACGATAAAGTGCCCTGATAATGCTATTTCACTTGTCTAGGTAAAGTTCATCTCTTCGTCAACATGTACTATTACTGGTCTTTATAACCTGGTCGGTTTTGATGTCCAAACTGGAATGAGATTTCCGCCGTGGATCAAATGCATGTATTCGTTGTAAGGAAAACAGAAAAACCTCCTACTGAAGGTCAATAGAGATGGTTCCAACTCGGAGAACTAGGTAAATATGTATTATAATGACAACGCAGGACTTGATGACCAGGACTGCTGACTAAGCTTGTCTGTATCTGCGCTGTCATTCCAATGCATTTTCTCTAATTCTATGAGTTGGGGCCATCTTCAGCTACCCTCACCAAAATTTTTTTCTGTTTCCTCAGATATGAATCACTGCGTTGCCTTCGCCCTCTGATCGTAAATTCCCTTAAACATTTTCTATGCTAGTAATATTTCATGTCCTCTTTCTGATAAAAGACAACATTATTTTGAACTAAGACAACAAAATGTTGATCATCCTTTCGAACAA
>JAECUM010066548.1:0-22938 GCA_016617855.1 Megalonaias nervosa | reverse complement strand
CTGTTACATATATCAAGCATCTTTTGCAAATGGATTAGTGTTCGCAAGCAGAGTTCTATCATCAGCTAGTGCTGCATTTCCAGATGGAGTGGACCCAACAAGTAGTCATAATTTTTACTGCTGTAATTCTTGAAGAAGGTTATTAATGTAAACAAGGTACGAAAAGGTTGTTAAAAACATCTCCCTGTCGGATGCCGCGTTTTATTGGAAAAGGTAATGATTTTGATTCGTTCATCAGAACAATGCTTCGCATATTTGAATACGATTCCTTTATTACATGTAACATCTTCACTTGGATGCCCAGTTTTCAGAGTTTAAAGAAAAGTCCGGCATAATTCACAATGTCAAATGCCTTTTGAGTATCTAAGAAAGCAGCAAACACTCTAGTACTTATACTACTCAATCTCTTTTGAGCCGCTGATGTTTGGTACTACGGAAGTTATATGTAGTACTATTACGCCATCCAGTCAATCCATCGAATAAGCACTTTTCAAATAGTTTGTATAATAGAGGCAACAGGGAAATACTTGTCAGAGTCAGTTTTAGATTTCCCTCCGCCTTTAAATATAAGTATAATTAATCTACTTTCCAGTCGCAAGGAATGTAACACTGGTTTATTTCCACGTTTAAAAGCACACACACACACACACACACACACACACACACATATATATGCATATATATATACTGTATATATATATACTTGCCTGCTGCCATATATACCTCTCAAAGCCTTCAATAAAAACGATATAGTTTTTTGTACGGTAAAAATAAAAACAGCCAACGCAACATAATAACATTTTTCTCCTAATTGGAATGGCAGAGGTAGGAGTAAAGTAATGATGAACCTAAAGAGCTCGATAACTGTTTGTGTGGCAAAAATTACAATTGCTTCAAATCTGATGGACTGAATACACAAACAGTCTGAGTACATCTTTATCATCTGTCCCACTTTTTGCTAACAGGACGTACAATAAAGAGTAGTAACTCAAGGACGAAATATGAGTTTGAAAATCTATAAATAAATTAGATAAGGGGTTGATTTAGTGGTCGTCATTACGGTATATTTCTGTGGGTAAGAATTTGAAAATAAAATAATAAAATTGTTCATGATTTCCTTGAGAACTGAAGGTTTCTTTGTATATTCAAGAATTGGGACATAAATCGTTCAGTGAAAGACGAAATGAAACTGGAAATTATAGACACTCGCAAAGATAATAAAAAATTGTAATCAGACTTGAATACCAATTTGACTATAGGCTGATTTCTTGTCTACAGGGTCATGATGACAATCTGATAAGTTGGCGTCATCATTACATACACAATGCTTCTTTATTTCTCATTATATTCTAGCTCGCATGATGGTAAGGTCAGCGTAAATTCATGTACTGGTGATATTAATTGTAATTTAATAAACAAACTCTGTACATTTGACTTTCACTTTTTCATAACACATTTTTTATTTTTGTACATAATTTTTCTGAAGCTTTGTACGTCGTGCTTTGCACAGGCTTTGACGTCTTTGTACCTTTTGTCTTGCACAGGCGTTGCCTTCTGTGTACGTTGTGTCTTGTACAGGTTTTGCCTTCCTTTGTAAGTGTCTTGTACAGGCTTTTCCTTCTTTTATACGTTGTTTTTTTACAGGCTGTGCCTTCTTTTATACGTTGTGCATTGCACAGGCTTTGCCTTCTTTGTATTTTGTGTCTTGCATAGGCTTTGCTTTCTTTGTAAGTTGTGTCTTGCACAGGCTTGGTCTTTATATGATGCGATGCACAGGTTTTGCCTTCTTTGAATGATGTGTCTTGCACAGGCTCTGTCTCCTGTGCACATTGTGCTTTGCCTTCTTTTGTACCTTGTGCTTTGCACAGGCTTTGCCTTCTTTTTACGTTGTGTCTAGTTCGGGCCTCGTCTTCTTTTTGTACGTGTGCATTGCACAGGCTTTGTCTTTATTGTACTTTATGCCTTGCACAGGCTTTGCCTTCTTTGTACACTTTGTCTTGCACGGGCTTTGCCTTCTTGAACGAATTGTGCTTTGCCCTCAAACCACAAAGGTTTCTCATTCGAATGCCGTTCACTTCATCCTAGAAAAGTCAAGGAATTTACGTAGTTCATTTTTGGGGATACCAACTACCTTGTTATTTGTTCCATTAAAAAGTATTAATTTATAATGAGACATGTAACACAAAGCAACAAGTTTCAATAACATTATAAAGCAAAATTGGGTGATTTTTATTAAATCATTGAGGTACTGTATGTTATCCTGCATATAAACGTAAATATTTCAAGAGAGAAGTTTTAGCTAACTAACCCGTTTTATAAACTTATGTATTTACATGTGCATATGACTTTGTCTATAATGTCCATGAAATGCAAAACAGTGTTTCTGAAATGCAAAGATATTGTAATTAAATAAAACTAAAATACCTTCGCATTTCACAGACATTATGATAAAGTTTTCGTATTCTGTGTTGTTCGCTACATGTTTGGAAATGCAAAACTAAAACATTTTTAAAAACGGCATTACCTATTACTAACTGCTGTATTCATTTCGGACCTATTTAGAGTCGTATGTTTTTTTTAAAATTTGGTACCGACTTGGTAGAGATGACTAAGTAGCAGACATTTTTTGCATTGTTTACATTCTACACGTTTGGAAAATACTTACCACAGCATCTCTCGACACATTTCAGACGAGCAAATAAATAAACTAATAAATTCATATTCTCCTTCTACGTTGGATCCTATGATCTGATCACATAATAGTGACAAGCGTGTGTGTGTGTGTGTGTGTTTGTGTGTGTGTGTGTGTATATATATATATATATATATATACTGTACTATATATATATATATATATATATCGAGTCGTTTCTTATAAGATCCACCGTTAGATGACGAAAAAGATATATCCAGTGCATACAACTAATGCTTTAAGAGAGAACTAGATAATAAACAGACGGAATGACGGACAGCTTTAAAAGTGAATATCACAATATCCCTAAAGCGTGAGGGTCAGATTTTGAATGAACGCTTCTTAATTCTTATTTTGAGAACTAATTGCAACTATTCTTTACCTGAGGAAAATTGCACATACATACATACATACATACATACATACATACATACATACATACAAAGACACAGGTATATATATATATATATATATATATATATATATATATAAACAACATATATGTATGTAACAATATATATATATATATATATATATATATATATATATAATGACATCCATATAATCTCTTAGAGATAAAGAGTTATATTTGGCTTTAAGTGGGAATCGAACCTTGAGTAACGTCAGTATCGCTTATCTCTCACGCACCATCGCCACAACCGACACTTATTTATTTCCATGGCAGGTCGTATTTCGAAACGTTTTCCCTGGAACAAAAGTACCAAAATAGGATAATTTAGATAGAGTTATATTTGCACTTGAGTATATAGCCTGAGTACGTAATACCAGAGTACGTGATTTTAGTAATAAGCGGAGTGTTTCTAATGTGGTAATCTTCGCAAATTGACACTAGGAAAATAATTAAGGAATTTGATTGAAGCAAAATGAAAGCTGGTGATATCTGAGTCAATGCAAATGTTCAAGTGATAAGTACATCAACACAGTTTTACAGAAATCTTGTATTATTGGCTTTATCGTTGTTGTGACAAGAATAAATACATATTCTGAGTGCTCCCGCTGCTTCATTTTGTTTAGTATTCGCTACAGTGCTGTTGTGACAAGAATAAATGCATTCTCTACGTCGGCCTGCTTCATTTTGTTTAGTATTCGCTACAGTGCTGTTGTGACAAGAATAAATGCATTCTCTACGTCGGCCTGCTTCATTTTGTCAAGTATTCGCTACAGTGTTGTTGTGACAAGAATAAATGCATTCTCTACGTCGGCCTGCTTCATTTTGTCAAGTATTCGTTACAGTGTTGTGACAAGAATAAATGCATTCTCTACGTCGGCCTGCTTCATTTTGTTTAGTATTCGCTACAGTGCTGTTGTGACAAGAATAAATGCATTCTCTACGTCGGCCTGCTTCATTTTGTTTAGTATTCGCTACAGTGCTGTTGTGACAAGAATAAATGCATTCTCTACGTCGGCCTGCTTCATTTTGTTTAGTATTCGCTACAGTGCTGTTGTGACAAGAATAAATGCATTCTCTACGTCGGCCTGCTTCATTTTGTCAAGTATTCGCTACAGTGCTGTTGTGACAAGAATAAATGCATTCTCTACGTCGGCCTGCTTCATTTTGTTTAGTATTCGCTACAGTGCTGTTGTGACAAGAATAAATGCATTCTCTACGTCGGCCTGCTTCATTTTGTTTAGTATTCGCTACAGTGCTGTTGTGACAAGAATAAATGCATTCTCTACGTCGGCCTGCTTCATTTTGTTAAGTATTCGCTACAGTGCTGTTGTGACAAGAATAAATGCATTCTCTACGTCGGCCTGCTTCATTTTGTTTAGTATTCGCTACAGTGCTGTTGTGACAAGAATAAATGCATTCTCTACGTCGGCCTGCTTCATTTTGTTTAGTATTCGCTACAGTGTTGTTGTGACAAGAATAAATGCATTCTCTACGTCGGCCTGCTTCATTTTGTCAAGTATTCGTTACAGTGTTGTGACAAGAATAAATGCATGTTCTATGTGGGCCCGTTTCATTTGTTAACTATTCGCTATTGTGTTAATGTGACAAGAATAAACGCATATTCTGAGCGTTCCCGCTTCGTTTTGTTAGGTAGCCGGTATTGCATGATTTTCGAGCTGAATTTGCAATCTTTTTCATCTTTACAGCTGTAAATATTCTGGTTTTAATATACATAGTAAAATATCGATTATCTGGATGCCAGTAATCCGGAACTATAGCCCTTGTTACCGTGTTCCTCGATATTTGTAGTTATTACAATTTACATGTATCTATACATTAACCTAATCTTTCGATCTTGACACAAGTATAAAAAAGGTATAAGAAATCAGAAGAAAAAAATCACAATCTCGCACAATTATTTTGACAATGGTGTTATAAATAACTAAATTATATTTTAAAAGTAAAAATAAATGTAATTAGAACGGGGAATACAAAGAGAAAAAGTTATTCTTACACCCGATTGTAACATGCGGAACTTTTGATGGGCGTTGTCACTTTCGTTGTGTTGGATCTGAACCTTCTTCTGTATTATATCTAAAGATTCGCCTACATTGTTACACAGTCTGTTGCGTCCGATTAACTTTTGTGGAGTATAGATAAAATGTAAGCATTATTTATACATGTTTCTTCTCGTGATGTCTGATTATATATGATAACCTCAATAATGATAATGGCATATTCGGTCGTTGCATTGAAACATGATTGACATCCAAGGAAGACAAGGGGAGGTGGGCAACCGGGGATATATCCCCGGGGCCCAGGCCTGTAACGGAAAACTGGCCGGATAACACTTTTTTAATTTTATAAAAGAAAAATTTTGTTTGAACAAGAACTAGGAGAGGCCCGGATGTTTCTTACACCAGAGCCCGCGATAGCTCTCTACGGCCACGTCGACATCTCAACACATTTTTATCTATTTCGGTTATCTTAACAAGTCAGATGTTGTGTCTTTGAGCTGTACGTCCGATGTATGTTGCACTCTGGTGCACTTTGCCAATGTCATGGTTGCCTTTGACTGAGCTCTGTTCTCCCCCACCCCCTTCCAAAATTTCATACATATTTACGATCATGTCAAATATACCTTGAAAAAGTTGATGATATTAATTTTTACAGGACATCGATCAAACTAATTACTGCGTGCATATAATTGTATTTTGTTGGTCTATCCACATTTTATGTCATATATAACATTGATTCCACAGTATCAACAAAATCAACTACGCCTTCATTTTTCATATTAACAAGAGTTTTGAAAATTTCTTATAAATTGTCAAGAAATTACTAATTTTGTAATTCAAGTGCAATGTTGAAGCACAAATGATTACATACGCAAGGAATATTCATCAAACTTCGCCCATTAATATAGATAGTCTTTATTGCTTCCTCCAATCATATATATATATATATATATATATATATATATATAGAGAGAGAGAGAGAGAGAGAGAGAGAGAGAGAGAGAGAGAGAGAGAGAGAGAGAGAGAGAGCTAAAGACGTACACCGAACATAGGTCTAAATCTTACAAAAGCTGGAACAACGAATGTCATAATGATCTCGTTATTCCATGCTCGTACTTTGACTTGTCTAATACCGAGCAACCAAGAATGTCTCCACTTTACAAACAGAAAAACGCAAGAAAACTTTTCCAAATATAAAATTTAACAAGGTTCCTTTGTTGAATGGGATACAAGAGAAAACCAAACTTTTAATCATTCAGGATGGCTAACATCATCAATGAGGAAATTTTGGGCCTCAGTTTTTATATCTTTCCTCTATGAGACTTTATTGTATGATAAGCTGCTACTCCTGCAATTACAGCTATTGTAATAATGCTTGTCAGAGGTATATGTGGATCTAAAATAAAGCAACCAGTACACATTTAATAAGTGAATAATTTTAGAGGGTTCTTTTTTTTGGATTCCTTCTTCGTGTTAACATTTTTACATTTTCTCCTTGAGAGAGGCCTTTCTTCGAAACAACAATAAGTTGGAATTATATCAAACTAGCCCAGTTGGAATGACATAAATCCAGAAAGGGTCTGATGTCACTGTAAGTCAAGTAGTTATATTTCAGTTTAATTAGTACACTGTTAGAATTGTCAGTTGGAAGAAACGAGCTAATCAAGTACGTTATAGTGTAAAATACCAGGTCTAAAAATTATTTGGAAATTGTAGCAGCATTAGCAGTTACGAATGTTTCTTACATCTTTACACCTTGTTTTTCCATCTTTTCTTATTCATGATCACGATATTTATTTTAGTTCAATATCTTGGTCATGTTACTGGTAATCTAGTGTAAAACCTAATATTATATTTTAATTATTTTTTAAAATCATACTGAAAGGTGATATGCTACTGGATACCTACCATTAAGTTAAGCCATCACATCGTAATCCTATATAACGATATTACTATGTGCAGCCATGTTTGGCCGAGTCCATTAGGAAGAGATGTTCCGGTTGTTTACTTTGAGCGCTATTTCATATTTCTTCACTATGTCGTATGCTCTTTCGATTATTTACGCTCGCACACTTTGATGTGAAGGCTCTCTCTCTCTCTCTCTCTGTGTGTGCTGTACATTTTTGCCAGCAGCAGACCGCCCTATTTGTTGTTGAAACACATAAGTTTGGGCTCATTCTGTCGGGACTAAATTAAAACTGATACGACTTGTAAAATCCATCAACCCAAATGAAACGGTTACAACTATATCCCTGCTGTAATAGCAGAATTTTAATAATAAAAAAGTAAAATATCTGCCGATCGTAACAAAACGATTTTTTCTGTAGCCATTAGAACTTACACATTTACTCTCCTTGTACATGCAGGTACCTTTCTACAGGCAATAAAACTCTTTCTGGTCTTCAAACAATGTTGAAAAGCTTTGAGAAAGTAGGCATTTATTTGCAGAATCGGATACATTCTTAGAATCAAATTATTTGCTAAACGTAAGGAATAATTATTATGCCTTTTATCATAATTATTATTAATTTCCCGAGGAGACTACAATGGCATTTTGAAGCTCTTCCTCCGTTCAATCATCCGTCTACCTGACTGTACATGTTTGCCGTTGCGTTCATATTTAATGTCTTCTCCTTAAACATGTAAAATTACACTAAACATGGTAGTAAATATTTCCCGATGTTCTGATACAGGACATTTTGCATCTGCCAGGAACTTGTAATTCCTGGACCAATTTCCCTCCTTCCACCCCTAACTCTTTTCGCTCCATTCCATTAATCACTCCTGTTAACTTGACAGCAAAGTACAGTAGAACCATGGGAGTCCGCACACAGGTTCTATATGCAGGAATCGAAATGCACAATGTCGTCATGATTCTCTTTTGCAAAGATTATGCTACACATGAATAATTGTTGTAAGTTACAAAAATCTATACCAAACTCGGTCTTGGGAGGTAGAGTGGGGATGTGTCTATTCCTGGAACCAACATGAGAAAACGTGTTAATCTTTAGTGAAGCTGTTTATTATCTATAGGAAACAGGACCCAAGTTATAACATCTCTCACTCTCACACACACGCATGTCTTTTCTCCATTACGAGTGTTTGCTGACAAGCACTTACCTATATATATATATATATATATATATATATATATATATATACACACACACACACACACACACACACATACATGCTAATCTAAAATGTATGGACTTATAACAAGATTCATAATCGACATGAATCGTTTCATAACGGGAAGAGCTAAAGAAAAAATGCATAGCAAATAAAAAAAAAAAACGTTGACTATGAACGAGCATTGGACTATGTAAATGTATTAAATTTAATGGCTGTTACGTAAATTCATTAAATTTTAATAGTTGTTATTCAAAGTCATTAAATTTTAAAGGATTGCAGCATGTTAAATCCTTTTCATTTTCATTTAGAAGAAACATTAACCTAATTCTCACTAGCATATGTTGTTTATGGGACTTTAAGACCCAGTTTGCTTTCAGCCTTTTATATTATTTACACCAAAACAAGTTATTTGATAACCTAGGATATTGTTCGGATGAAGTTATTTGTAAATTTTTTCTCATAATTTAGTCTCTTAAGGTGGGCACATTTTTTATTTTGTATACATCGTTATGAATTGCAATGATGGCAATACAGACAGACAGATAGACAGACACCCTGCTTGAAATTGTTTCAATTACAAGCTATAATGGAAAGAAAACTTAGCATCAAACGCTGAAATTGTATAGACATTTTAAGATTAGCAATGCAATTTCCATCACGGAAAAAATCCGCACTTCTGTAGTATCCGTCCCTATATTCGCGACTAGGACGGAAAATCCACGATACAGATTGGGTATTAAATGAACAGAATGTACAGCAGTCGCAGCCTCTTAAACATTAAATTGACTTCGCCCTCCGAGATGTGAGTGCCAAAGGATTGGTCAAAAATTAATGTCTGAATCTGGCGGTCGGAAGCAAAAGCCCACAAGGAAGTGTTTTTTTTTTTTCTTCATATGCTTTATTGAAAAAGGAAACCAATTCAAAGCACCACAATCACAAGGGATTAGATGCACTGAAATAATATTGTTTGAAATGTAAATTAATAATAATTTAATAAATAAATAAAGTTGCGACTTTTCGGAAACGTGTTGGTCAGGAGGAACGAACGATTTCATTATGATTGAACTGAAATTTAAATTAAATTGGCATATTTAGGAATTGGTTAATGGCCCATTCACAAACGTGAAAAACAATTTTTTTTTTCTTTTTTTCTTTTTACTTAATACTGCTATGCCAGCAAATATTTTATGCAATTTAATATTCTTATTGTTCTAGTTGTGTCACATGGCGCAGAAGTGTGCGGATTTGTGTGGTCATGTTATTGAAAGACTTCGTTGCTTGCTGATAAGAAATGTTGTTAAAAGGTCAACACAAAACGACATCTTTTATCGCGAACTGGTGAAATTCCCTCCACGAGAACTTACCTGTACAGGAAATTACCAGTCGGCATCTGCGAAATAAACCTGCTGAAACTCATCCCCGTGATAAATAATTCATTAGTGAGACATCATAAATAAACAAATTTATTGAAATGTAATAAATTTTAATGTATACTGAATTTTTGGGGTTGGTTGGTTGTATCCATGTAACTACTGCTCCGACTGGATGCATTAAAAAAAAGTTTTAATTTTTGATTTAATGATGTTTACTCGTGTGTAATGCACATTTTTAAACGTATCAGGCAAAACTTAGCCATAAACAACAACATAAAAAATAGTGGTTGATGTTCAATTTAATTTATAGGAAATAAATCAAAACGCTGCTCCAGAGTTCAATAAATGAGAACAAATCCTTTCACAGCAATAAAACAAAACATTTTACATCAATCATTTTTTACACAAGTTATTCCTCTTTTATAAGAACATTACCCAAGAGGACTCAATCTTGCTGGAATAAATTTAGAAGGAATTCCTTATAAAAACCAGTATGACAGAAGGGCTGTAACAGTTTCATTGCAACTCCAAGAACTCTCTCTCTCTCTCTTTCTCTCTCTCCCTCTCTATCTATCTATCTATCTATCTATCTATCTATCTATCTATATATATATATATATATGGTTTGGCTTGGTGTTTTACAGCACAGCAACACAATTAGGTTACTGGTGCAAGGACACACTACAGTGGCTGATCCAGGCTGGTTTGATTGTAGGATTCAAACCCACACCTGTCAGTTGCAAGTCTGGCTCACTAACCACTGAGCCAACACAGCTCCTAACAATAAATGTATAGTCGGGAGGACACTGGATTACAGAGAAACTGGTTTTGAGCTTTTATATATTAAATTGTTCCACTAATATGATGAGAAATATGAGAAATCCAATGATCAATTAGATACACAGATGATAATCATTAATGATGATATATATTTGCATAATGATTATGTTTAATTATTTGAGAAACTCAAATTATTAGAACTCATAATTTGATTTAGATACAAGTGAATTGTTAAACATAATCTGTATTACTGTATTGATTATTAACTTCATGGAAAACATTAATTCAAACTCAGTTTTTCAACATAGGAAAAATTAATTAGTCAAGTCAAGGTTGCCATTTTGAGCAAATGGCTATGCTGCACTACCATAATAGTAAAAATCACGAACTGTTGTCATAATATATTAAACAACAAAGTACATGTGGTGAAACATCATATGGACATTTGCATTAAGAAAACCCTCCCATATTTCAAGTAGTTCCCAATGTGCATAACTTTTGAGTTCTCACGAGATAAATAATTCATCTGTGAATTATTTTCAGTAATTTAAGCTAAATGAAGAAAAAAACACTGAAAAATTTCCCAGTAAACTGACTTCACATATATAATAGATTGTATATAAAGGAGAAATCCTGTTCAGTATTGGTTCTGACTGAATTCACATGACAAAACATAATATTCACCTTGCTTCAAAAGGTTTTTTTTTAAAAACAAAACACAACTAAAATTAGCATCTTTACCATATATCTTGGGACAAGATAAAAGAAATGATTTTTTTCCTGGCCGGTAAGTTATGGTCAAACTTTGTTTGCACCTAGATCATTGTGTTCCAAAACTGCAACAAAACAAATTCTGTTGAATTTGCCCCCCCCCCCATTACAATAATGTGAGTAAATAACACGCTTATTTTATAACTGAATGGAACTACCCTTGGACTGTTCTCATTTATTCCTTTTTCAGTCTTCATAAGCAATTTATGTATAAACAAAAAAAAAAACAAAACAATTGTAGCCATTAATGTAAGTAAGCATGGTCCTTTAATGTAAATATACATCCATACTATGCATATGTGGCTTCTTTATACCAGTATGCATGGGAATTTGGAAAATAAATTTATCACATAGTAGGTATAGTTTTCCTATAGTATGTGCAGTTTCATATTTTTGATATTACCACACGTTACAATATCACTTTATGTGATTCTGATTAATCCAATGCCCATGAAATTATTGTGTACGATCCTCTTTACTGATTGGATGGAATCGTGGGAAAACGTTTTTAACCCCACGTTCTGGAATGTTTTGTTTTGAATAACATTTTTGGTGGCCATTTTTTAACTCGACTCGCGAAAGGAAATTGAGGAAAAATTATCTCGGCTGTCTGAATATGGATATGTTACCCCCACTGGGGTTTGTTGTCATGTATAACAATATTATCATAAGAAAAATGGCGTAAAACTACAAGATAAGAACAACAATAAGAAGTAAAATTAAGGGTATTGCTTATTTGATAGCGGGTGGTGGGGAGGGGGGCGGAATATCTGTAACATAGATATAGAATCCACCGTATATACAAGTGTGGTTTAAATGTTAACTTACAGAAGTAAATAAACTCACCTCTGTTCACAGAAGAATCTGGACATAAATGGGTCTCCTAACTGACAGAACTTTATCCAAACACAGCATCTCTGCGCAGTATATATGGCATGCAAATCCGACTCAAAAAGAAATTTGTTTACGTCTTCTGTACAGTCTACTGTTCCAAATTAAATACTGCAAATATCCAGTCACAAATGCATTGCAGTAAATGTGGGAATTTTTGCATCCAGTAATCCTATTTCACACGAAAATCGCAACAATGTAACGTTTAGTTCTGAAAGTGACATTTCAGGGTAAACATGTACTCTAGGCCTACTGTGTTCCATATCAAACAATGTGGCAGCATCACATCGCATTGATCATTGTTTTGAAAAATGATTTTGTCATTATAAAATGTTCTGTTTATTCGGATGGAAACTTTTTCTTTGATTTATAGTTCGTAAAAAGTACAATCTACTTTTACCAGTTCAACTTTGTTTGGGACTATATTTTATGCACAACAAATGAAAGGTGCACCATCTGTCAGAATGAACGAAATTATTCATTCTTCTTTCTATCTAAATAATTTCCACTGAAATAAAAACTATGTGATAAAAAGAATCTCAAATGGGTAATGATTTAATATTAAATTTATGAAACTCATTGAATAATGTCCGCTTTTGCTTGCCAAGGCTCGCAAAAGCTGGACATTATTCAACTCGTTTCATAAATTCAATATTAAATCATTACCCATTTGAGATCCTCTATTTAAACAATGGAACAGTTGGAACTTGGTGACACTTTGAGAATACAGTCTGTGAAACTATTAAAGGATATAAAAAAAAACTGAACAGGTGTCAACTGTGTGGCATGATCATAGAAAGTTCAAAAATACCCTTTGTAAACTGAATAGCTGAGCTCTACTTGACAAATGAAAAAGCATAAATTTTTCAGCTCTATCAAAGGGTTCAGGAACAGCCAATGCTGCCATAACAAGATAGGGATTAAGGTCAGGTGCACCAAGGGTCTCCTCTTCACACTGAACAAGTATAAAATTTGAAACTTGAAAAACAAGCTGGATACTACCTTCACATTCTAAGGGATTAAGGTCCGATTCATATCTTGATCAAAGGATTGTCAACTGGGGAAAACTAAGCGAGTGAAAAGGGTCTTTGCACTGCCAGATAACCTAGGAAATATCTGGAATTAGATCTGGCTAATGAAAAAGGCAAATATAAGTCAAATCAAAAACTTTTATTTCATCAGTGTTTATATAGCAAAACACAAAATATAATACAAATAGATTGTTCAGACTTGCATGAAAACAGAAGCATTATACTTACTAGTAAACACCCATGGGTAAACAAATATTGATGGACATTTCACTTTGCAGTAATATTTAATATTTATATATTATTAAAATCTAAATATATTTAGATACAGGTATTGTGTAATGAATACCGTAATGAAATGGATAAACAGTACATACTATATTTGCATTTCTGGATAGGAATAGTGGCTTGAACTCATTTAAATATTCTGGTTTCACAGTATTCCAGTACTGCCCCTATATTTATCAAATTTTGTTCTTCAAAAGTTTGCAGTTAGGTTGAAAAGTATAAACAAACAATGAAGCAGGGTTTTTTATTTTACTTTTTTAATACAATTTATGTGCATTTTTCAAGATGCAAGTTTCATTTGATTTTAAATTAAAATCCTGCAATTTATACCCTTTATTAATCATTTTCACCAAGTAAGTATCAATATTATGATTGAAACAGCTCCAAAACATGTATGACTCGATAAAAAATATTCATCTCTGGACATGAATATTATGAACTGCACACCATAAGCTTTGCCCATTTAATTGTTCTCTATGTAGACACTAGTAGTGTATACATGTCTCTGGATATTAGTGACAAACAAGTCTCTATGACTTTGTCATTGGGTCAAGATGGGTCAAGACGTGCAGTCCTTAACCAAACTTAATGTGCAGAAATATATTTTAGTATGACACATATGATTCTGACCTCTAAATATATACATTTCTTTATTGCCCAAAGTTCAAGTCAGCAACAAAGTGTGGTCAAGGAACTTACTCTGAAACAAAAGTTATTCTGGAAAACTAATTTTCCTTTTCTACAATGACTCTGATTTTTGTTTTACCTTTTGACTCCCAAATCAAAAGGCCTCTTCTATACCTAAAATGCAAGTCAACCAAATACTCTTGTTAAGGTACACCGACTAGTACTAATATTATTATGCAAAACAAAATCCTTCTTTTATTCACAATGACCATGAACTTTCACCTATTGACAGCAAACTCAATTGGTTTTATTCTCACCCAGACTGAATGTCATCCACAATCTCTGTTGAAGGTACATAGTTTATATTTAAAACTTTGTGTAGAAACTATTTTTTCTTCTTTCACTCGCAGTAACCTAGACTTTTGACCTTTTGAATCCAAAATCGACCGACTTCTTCCTTATGCCAAGTGCAGGGCAGTCACAATGCTTAGTAACTGTAGATGGTGGGGAAATTTAGCTACCGTGTAGAAACCATTTTACTGCGGAAACAAAATGACCCATTCGCCAATCCATACATTTATGTACTGACACAAATGTGACATTTTTAAATACAAAATTAAAAAAACTGACACCCAGATCAGGGTCAAAGTTATTTGATCTATTGATTACTATATATACTCACTTAAGAGTCAAATTGCAAACAACAAAGACCCTGCTCTGCCATAGCAGAGTGTGCCTGCAGATCGGGGTTTATGCTGTTTGTTGTACACATGGTTCCCATGCTTTTCTAAAAATAAATTTCCAGGTCATTTCCAGGATGAAATTAATTTTTTCAAAGTTCACATATGACAATTACTGAATGGAATTAAAGAACATTTTAGATTATAAAACATGCATTTTCTAAATCTAAAGACGTTTCTTTTTCAAGACTCTCCAAAATATCCAAGTCAGAAAAGATGATTATGTACAAAACCACACCAAGTTTGATTGCATTCCTATAAATTGGCATGTAAAGTCATTTCAAAGTACAGAATAAAAATTCTAACTTTATTTTGCTGACCTGCATTATGTTGCTAAATGGGAACAACATAATGAACATAAATTAGTTTGGTTTCCTTTCAAACCTTTAATTCTAAAGAATTCTATAGCAATATATATATATATATATATATATATATATATATATATATATATATATATATATATATCAGCATTTGTTTATGCCATTTCCTAATAAAGACTTGACTTCTGCAGGCGTTCTGTAGAATCAAAGCAGTGACCATTGTAAACACAGTCATAAAATATTAGCATGAGAAGATGAAGTCAATTTCTGCTTCAGAAAGGTGCGTTTCTAAAACAAGAAGCCATCCGATTTTGTGCACTTCACTTAACAGCGCCAATTATGGTCCTGTCATTAACAACGAAGTTTGATAATTGATCCTAATTAATCTGATAATGAATTAAATGAAAAATGATGTGGTATCACTTTATTCACTCAACCACAGTAACAAACTACAAAGTGGTATATCACACAAAAGAACACGGCGAAAACTATTCAAAGAAATTAGTTTGCATGTTTGTTTGTTTAAGGGTTTTTTTAAAAATTTTTTTGCTTGCTAGCCAAACGCTCCAACAGTCACAAACGGGAAACTGCATATTTTACATTTGCATCAAAATAATTATAAGAATTAGATCAATTTATTAAGATTACGTTATTGACACATTATTTCCATACAACTACTTTTCTATGATAAGAATAGTTCGTGTATTTTTTCCCTTACAAGAAATTAGAATGAACAAATAACTGAATACACGTGGAGATATCCAACCAGAATGCAGTACATTTGTTGAGAATTAAAATCTCTGAGCATGGGCATCTAAGATTTGAAAATTTTCTGCCTTATTATTAATTTCAACAATACACTGAGGTCCGATTAATTAGGAACAATTACCAAACTTGCGCTATTAATGATGAGACCAAAATTGGAGCTGTTAAATACAACACGTCGAGTCAGATGGCTTCATTTGATGGGAACACACCTTTTCCAAGCTGAAACTAACATTATCTTCTGATGCTAATATTTTATAACTGTTTACAATAGCCACTGCTTTGATCCTCCAGAACATCCGCTAAGTCAAGTCTTTATTAAGGAGAGGCCATTTAATTTTAGGGTTGGGCAAAGGCACGTGTTTTGAAATGTGCTTCTTGCTCTGACTTTCTTATATAAAGGACATTGTCATTCCTTTTCTTTAAAAAATTCGCGTCAGCTATACTGTAACATCTTGTATTTCAAAACGAGGCACAATTCCCTCCTTACAAGACAGGCAAAATGTGGCGTTTTATAGAAGGTGTTCAACCACCGGAAAGAAAAGCAAAAACTGAATGAAAATGACAAAAGAGAGGAATAATTCTTATGATGGGAAAAGCGTAATCGAACGTTTGAGAAGACATGGACAAAAGACAGGGAATGGCTGAATTATGATGAGGAAAAGAACGTTATGTGGTATAACTGGTGTACGAAATTCGCAAAAACAAACAGAGAAAACATCCAGTTTTGTTGCGGGTTGTTCAAACTTTAAAACTGAATCTGTAAACGTACATGAAAGCTGTGGGTAACACAAAAAGAGTTCAGCGAGAAAAGCAGCTATGCAGATACCACCAGAAGAATCAACTGCTGGTAAGATGTTGGAAAGTTTAAATCGGAATGTGTTTGACCAGCTTGTTAATTTGTTTAAAAATGTACATGCTATCATAAAGAACAGAAGACCCTTCACTGATTTTGCATGGATGTGTCAGCTGGATGAGATGAAAGGAGTTGATGTTGGCGAGACTTACAGGAATGATAAACAGGTTGTTACATTTACTCACTACATGGCTGAAAGTGAAAGGCAGAAATATGTCAAAGGTGTGAATGAAGCAAGGTTTCTTGCAGTAGTGTGTGACAGTTGTACTGACAGTTCAATCCAAGAGGATGAAATTGTATATATAAGAATTTGCAAAGGAGGAGAGATTAAATCATTGTTCCTAGCAATTGATAGTGTAGAGAAGGCAGATACTGAATAAATCTTGAAGGTGATCACCCATTTGGTAGTAACGGAGCAAGTGTAATGATGGGCAAAAATGCTGGAGTTGTATCTAAACTGAAAAACAACCAACCAGCTTTACAGGGTATTCACTGCTTTGCACACCGGCTTGAGTTGGCATATAAAGATGTAGTGACAAAAGCCTCCCGTTACACAAAGATGAACACTCTTTTGATGGGACTGTATTATTACTACCACAACAGTCCCCTCAACAGAAGTAATTTAAAGAGGTCTTTTGCTGCTCTAGACATATCACCAGTGATGCCAAGCAGGGTTGGAGGCACACGCTGGTTACCGCACACTGAGAGAGCTCTTGACAGCTTCTGGATAGGATATAAAGCCATCAAGAACCACCTTGAACAAGGTATTAATCTTTAATTTAAAACTGAAATACCCACTGAAAATATAAAATGCAGCTATAAATGCACCGCTGTCACTCACATATAATGGAATTGAACTGTAATGTAACAACTTATCACATGAAAATACATTCCATTCATAAGTTTAATTGTACAAAGTTTAATTGTAAAAACTGCTTTCATTTTTTAACTTATACTGAAAAGAGTACGTTCATTACTACTGCTTATTTATTTTTTATCCATATTATGTTAATTTGTCCATATTATTTTAACTAAGAAGTAACACTAGATTTTCATCAAAAATTAATTTTTTTATCAGCTTCCTTGGAAAGGCCAAAGGTTTCTTGAAAATATTGAGAGAACCTGTCATTAATGCTGCAAGACACAAGTGCTTCAGTTGCTGACATCAAGCAGAAGTTGGATGCCACCATTTCCATTTTGAAGAAGTACAAATTCAAGTATGCTTAGCAAATTTATCTTCCTCATCTGCAGACTGTTACAATCATTACTTACCTGAATCGTACTGATTAGATTATATGCAAAATTAATTTTACGGTTTGTCTCACAGAATGTTTATTATATTGATCTTTACATATTGTAATTGCAATTTTGTAATCAACAAATATAAACATCATAAGGTAAATACAATCATTTATGGTTTTAATACTGTTCTAAGAATATAAATTGTCACAGCACTACTTTTACATTTTTATTAAAACAGTCAAGTACGTTGTTCTAACCCCTGCATCTTTTACAGGGATGGCCCTTGACTTAGACAACTTGGCAATATTTCTATTCCGACAGGTGTAGACTTAGGTGAAGATGATCTGATCCAAAAGGACCAGAGTGGAAGTGACAAATCCTTAATCTCATGTCTTGAGAACAGATTTAGTGATGCTCATGATGGTGTTATTGGTGCATGCAAGATAGCAGACTTCAAGATATGGCCAGCTTCTCTAGACAGCTCAGGTAATCTCCAATTACTGTTTTCTTCAGACAGTTGATGTTTTGCTCACTTTCATATTTTTATATATCGATTTATGTAGTTATATAGTTGTGGTTCCATAACAAAAAATGTGTAGATGTTGTCCAAATGTTATAGACATATTTCTTCAGCACTAAATTATTTTCCTTAAAATGCAACTTTTTGGTTTAATATTGACTTTGGTGATGATGGCATGGCAATTTTGGTGAAGCATTTCCAGCCAGTGCTTGTCAGTGCAAGTGTGGATGCTGATGCAGTGGAATTGGAATGGGACATATTAAAGAGTTTAATCTACAGCAAGTAGGTAATTATTCAAATATTTAAAAATAAATACAAGAAACATCATTGATGCCAGATTTATTAAAAATTCTTTATTTAGCATAGTATCTTGATTACAAAAGGTAACCATTTAAAGAAATAAAGAAAGCTTTTAAAAACAATTCAATATAAACATTATTTAAGTACTGACATTACATTTTTCTTTATGTAAATGTATTCAGATTAATATTTTCTTAATGTATTCTGTTAGCTAGCAGTTACAAAGACATCTACGCTTTGACTTGGCCCACAGTTGTAAAGTCATGTGCTGCTGACTGCAAGAATATTCTGGCATTGATTGACCTATCCTGACAATCCCAGCCCACTCTGCTGATGCTGAGAGGGGGTTTCTCAGAGATGAAAATGGTGAAGAGTGACTGGAGATCATGTTTGCGACCTTGGGTTCTGTCCGACCTACTCTTTATAACGTTCCATACAAATGATATTCCAACATATGATCCATCACCAGCAATACTTTTGTGGAATGTTTCAGGGAGACATAAGGAGACCAGAACAAACCCCATATGGACCCAGAGTGCAGGTGGAGGACGAGAAAGAACACCTAGATCCCTTTCTGGAATTGGATCCAGATTATCTTGAGAAACAAGAAATGTGAATTGACTGATTGATGATTTGAAGCAGGATTTATACTTCTATACTTCTGCATTTCATATGATAATGCTATTTATGAAATAAAATTGTTGTTAATCTCAATACAAGTGTGTGTGACATTGTTTTTGTGGACGGGACTAGTAAATTTTTCAGTCCACTAGTCCTTTTGGCTACAAAGGAATTTGTGTTAAATTTGAGCCCTACATCAACAACAAACTCCTTTTTAATGTTGTTGTACAGAAATTCAATTATATTAAATGAAAGTCGGACACTGTTTTGTAAAAACCAGCCATCTGGCCAGTCTGATTTATCAAGCTGAGAGCACATGTGAACATGGTAGTCACGTGATACAACAAAACTCCAGAAGTGGTTCTCGGAATATATAAATATGGAAAATTTTGTGTTCTTTCATTTTTGTATTTTTATTAAAATCAGTATACGACTTTCGTTTAATATTTTTTTAAATTTTTTTTCTCTACAACATCTGAAAATGTGGGATGTTAGATTTGTGTACTCATGTGACTAGCAATGCAAATCGCGAGTACCAGGTCACATTTCATCAATGCCGTAGTTTTATCTCGTCTTTCAGCAGATTAAAGACATAACGATTTTAATGCTCACAATTTCTGAGAAAATAAGCAATTTTCATATCGATTTCATGCATGTATCACTCGATCTAACAACATGTAAAGTTTGCTAGGCCATCTGATAAGTGGCTATGCTTTGCCACCACCATGTTCGCCTCTTGTGATGCTAGACTAGTTTTCATACCTTCCATCTAAGGAAAGATACGGATATGGAGCTGACTTTGAAAATAAAAGTCCACTAGACGAATCTAATCCATTGAGTGTCTGGATTGACTCAACAAATATGTTTATTGCAAGCACCCAAATCATCCATACTCCACCATCTGAATATTCTGGTTAGAACTAGATAAATTTAACTCATGATCAGTTTAGTTATGACTCAATTACGCGATTTTTTCAAGCATCAAGTGGTGGCAGAAAATTCCTGGGTTTTTCCCCCGACTTTCATCAATATTTGCAAAATTCAAGGACTTTTCATGGTCGGGAAAAAAAATCATTTCTCCCAACTTTTTCCCCGATTTCCTGGTAACATGGGAACCCTATGTACAAATTACTCCTTAAAAACTGCACAAACCCATATCTGTCACTGTATTATGCAATGGCAGATTGAGATCTGTACAGTTTGCTGTTAGTCTTATCTTATACACATATATGATACTCTCAACAAACTGCACAGAGCTTGCTTGGACACTGCATTATGCAACAGCAGATATGGGTCTGTGCAGTTTGCAGTTGGACAAGTATGTACAGTAATGGACAGCAATTAATTCATTAGTTTAAATTTGCTAATAATCAACCATTTACTCTTGACTTTCCGAGTCTGGTCTCAAGAGAACAGTGTAATAAGTGTATCCTTCGTACCTAGCCACAAACATTCCTACTGCAAATTGGGCAATAAAAAGAGGCAACAGCAAATTCCTAGTCTGTTTTGGAGTTCTTAGAAATTTAAATAGCTTTTTAGCTGGGATTTCATTTTGCGCTTCCCTTCTCTTTATATCGTTATAAAGATGGGTTATTGCAAGAGGAAAGAAAACAGACGTTGCAGTATGAAGCACCGCTGACTGAAGTTCAGCACATGTTGGACACTTTAAACGACCCATTAAAATATCTCTCAGAACTATCTTTTGATGTAGCAATGAATTCAATGCAGCTGGTATCAAAGCTGCAGGTATATATGCTCCTCGACCCTTGGGGCCTAACAGCCATTTCGTGCGATAATGAAAATGCAGCAAACATCCTGCAAATGCTGCACAGCCTGCTAGGATTGATGGACCCCATGTTAATGGCCACCTAAAACACAAAAAAGTAAGAATACAATGGACTATTAGCAGATTTATTTAACATACAAATTTATCATATCATTGTGGTCCCTAAACCAATAATCTGGGCAGGGCAAGGGTTGTCTATAAGGACATTATAAGCAATATAAATTAACTCTTCTGAGGGCAACTTCTCTATGAGAGGTCATTTTTATGCACTCTACACTGGTGCATTTAAGTTATTATTTTGCACGGGAAGTGAAAAATTGAGCTATGTTATGTCAGGCTGATGCTCGAAATCAACATGTAGAATTGCACCACATGCTTTGTATTACCCTCAGAAAATATATATCAAGGTAGATTAAGATGGCAGGCCTTAAAAACACCCTAGAACCAAAAAACAATGATCAGGCTGAGGAAACAAGTGAAAAATTGGACTAAATTATACCAGGATGATGCTCAAAATGAACATGTAGAATGTTACTATATGCTTTGTATTATCCTCTAGAAATTTATAACGAGACAGACCCCAAGAAGGCAGGATACACCCCAGAGAGGGCATGGCACCATCTAAAAAGGGCACAGTGTTGTACCCTCCCTAAATAGGCTAGGAACAACAATGACATGTTCAGTGGGCCTGCCTTATAAAGTACAGTCAAACATGTCCTAATGGTCACCTTTACTCAGCGGTGAACTGTTCACAACAGCCATTATCCAGCAAATTTCCTATATAAATGTCTTGTATGCAACAACCACCTGCCTTCCACATGGTAAGCAGCCAGGTGTTTCTTAATGAAACAATGATTTTTTTCCCTGCCTTAGGTGGTCACTTGGACATATCTACAGTTACTGCTCACTCTATGCAAATTAAATTTTTTGCTTCATGTGGAGGGCATTGTTTAGTTAAAGGAAAATCATGTGAATTGATGTGAAAAAATTTCTCACTCATATTTTGTACTCTAGTCATGTTGACAGTACAAATCGAAGTTGTCGATATGTATAATTCAAAAATAAGGTAGTTTTTATCATCAGGAAAATTTGTTTACTGGATAGTGGGAAAAGTAGTTATGTTACCACAGCAGAAATGGAAGTCACCTTTTGTATCAATGGAACAGGTATATCTCGATCTATTTGCCAGTGAATAAAGCCATCTCAGAAGAAACAAGTTCATCTTTGAGAATAGATACAAGTTATATTCCTTTTCATTAGAGTCAGGGGTCATTCAATACTTGAATCTTGTCTGTAAAGGCAAGCATAGTTTCCATTCATGGATCACAAAGAATAGCCATGTACAGCTTCACTTATTTTCCTATTCATCACATGCTTCTCCCACAAGCCAACCATCTTTTGATCTCTGCAAGTTGAGCAACTGCCTAATCCAGATATTATTTTAAAAGAGTCTATCCTCTGTAAGAAGTCCATCAGTAGAGAAATTATTGTTTTTTCATGGATACAAAATAAAGATCAGTGATTATTTTAAGTGGGTGATGATTTAATTTACAGACTGAATTAAAGTGACCAGGATACAGTAATCTTGTATGGAACATAAATTTGTGAGAGAACATCATATACACATATTTTATGATTTTGATGAATAGTACACATAAAACAATCTTGATAATGTAATAATAATAATAATAATAATAATAATAATAATAATAATAATACAATGATATTTGGTGCATGGATCTGAAAACCAGCTTTAAAAGGTGAAACTAT
>JAECUM010066546.1:0-14528 GCA_016617855.1 Megalonaias nervosa | reverse complement strand
ATATATATATATATATATGTACATGCATACCTGTATGCTCTGATTACTTCCGTTTTGAGATACTGAACTCATATCCAAAGTTCATGTGACCTCAAGGACGGAAGACATGAGTTGACCTAAGAATAGTTTCCATGGTTTGTAATGATGTGTCTACACAAGATTAAAATACACAAACACACCATATAAGAGAGTATAGCCGCCTCTCTGTTGATTGGCAATGTGCGTTGTCATCGGTCAGATTACGATACAGAAAAAAATGATGAGGTTGTTTCTTCAAGTAAGGAACTGAAGAAAGATTCCACATTTACAAGATATTGTTTATACATAATCAAAGAAAACGTTTCCATCAATAAAATGTCGTATTGTCTGTAGCGTCCTTGTGCATCATTTACCTCTGACAATTGCCAGTGTGAGAGCTCGGATGTTGTATGCGACGAAAGCGACAACTGCGGCGATGGATCAGACGAGTCGAAAAAAAAGTGTTCAGGTAGTCACACTGTAACTTCAGCTGGCTTGTAAAAGATAACACACTCAGACTGAAACACGGTTATATTTAGAGTTTTAAAACTACTTTGTTTAGGGTTTTACAGAATGAATTGTTTAGTCAGTATTGTAGAAACTGGTGAAGTTTGTTACTCGATCAAATAGTCGGGATGCAGCAAGATTACCGCGTAGGTCACGACTTGGTTACTTGTTTTGATTTGACACGCTTAATAGCTCGGCTGCAACACGATAGGCAATATGTTCAAGTCGTATCAAGTGGAAGTGTTCAGATTATTGCATAATAATGTGTAAACGCTCTTCAGCTTATGATTCAAGATTGATATTTTAAGTTGTCACACCAAAAAATGGTTAGGATATAAGTCAATAACTTGCTGATTTTTAAGTTAATCTATAAATTGATCAGATTTTAAAATATTTTAACTAGTTATTGTTGTAAGACTATACCATACTCAAGTAGTAAAATGGGTTATTAGGCTCGATCTAGATATCCATTTGAAACACATTGATTCGTGTCAGTCAGTTTATCTGTGTAATCATCTGTGTAAAGTTTATCGTTACCTAGGAGACACATTGATATTGGCACATTTACTTGTTGCTCAGTCTCCCTTATAGAGATGAATTTATTTTATGTTGATGAACTTGATTTTGATATTTTAATAAATCTTATTTAAGCCAACACACTGGTCGCTCAGGTTTTGTATACGATGAATTGCTCTAGCACCAACACGACATTTTGCTACAGTCGTATATATGGCAGCTTCCTAATGTTGAAACATACAAATGACACTTTGTAAAACGAAAGATTGTTGTGGCTGTTATAATAAGAATGGCCCAGCTTGTACAATCAATATTTTGCAAACAGTATGGTGAGAATAAAATAATTTGATTAACTTTGTACACTTTCTTTGCGGTTTTATTTGAAAAACCCGACGCAAAATGACCGTTGAAATAGTTACAAATGTAAATTGTTTTCTTTTTTGTGCTGCAGTGAACTAAAAAATGCAAATTCAACATATCTGATCACAAATCTGACATATTCCGATAAATTTAATTGTACCTATACCTGAAGCATATCATATTGTCTGTGCTACTGAATGTTTTCCTCCAAATAAGATTTAGGGAACATGACCAGAGACTCTTCAGTGTCCTTAATAAATTTAATTTACCACTTTTTGCCACTGATCAGTTTTGGGGTTAAGTGTCTTTTTCTCCGGTCAAGTGAGCAAAAATCTCAAACCACATCCATATGTAAGCACTATACAACAGTTAAATAGATACTTACATTAGGAAACTATCTATGATGATGATCAATTCCATAGGATTTATCACGTAAACTGATTTTTAAAAAATAACCCATTTTCAGCGGACACGTTTTATAACATGACACTTTTAATTTTTTAACAGGTTCATAGAGATAGGAAGTCTTTGGAATGCCATTCATATCTCTTCTACCAACGGTCGTCATTCTGTTGAAGAAAATGCATTGACTCACGCGATGCGTATGCACAATCGCGTTTCCATTGAGCAAATTTATCAAACTCCAGTGATAAATTCTGCTCAGCAAAGGAACATTTTAATGATAACAATTTGGAAAGGTGTTTGAAACCCATTTTCCGAAACCAGTTTGTTTTAATATGTGTTCCTTATGAACAGTTTCCATAGTTCATTCTTGGAAAAGAGACTCATTCGGCGTGATTCATATACTGTTTAATATACAACAATTTGCTAGATTGTTTATTAATCTATTTGTCGAGCTCTCGGTAATTTATAAAGCTATTATATTTTATAGTTGTTATGCAATCATGATGTGCTCTGATTTATAATTGGGATGTTTGTATGTGTGCTTTAGTGCACCATATTATATAGTATTGTATAAGTTTTTGTGGTTTTGTCTCTCTTTCTTAGCTCGCCGGGTCGTAAAATCAAGAGTGCTTGTATTACATTCTTGCACGCTTAATTCTTTCACCGAATTTTCTGGTCGGAAAACGACGTAGTGCGTCGTCCATCGTCCGTCTACATTGCTTCTGTTCCATCCTTCTCAAACCCCACTCAGAAAGTTATGACCAAATTTGTCCGAGAAAAGTATGACTCCAAAATCTATCTAACTTATACGCATGATGATTTATCTTCCAATAGGACCAAAATTGCTAAATATATTTTGAAAAATAAATTCATTTAAACTCCAAATTTGTAAATACCGCTCGAAGGAATTCAAACACATATGAAGGAAAGCATAATTACATCAAGGCTTTTCAAATTTTACAGAACTGACGCTGGTACATTGCCGTTTCTAAAGCATACAAATTTTAGAAAAGAAAAATTCATAATCCTTCTTGTACAATATATTAATTTGCAGTGTTGTGACAGCATCGTATCAGTGGCATACTAAGCTTAAATGGATCCAGGGGCCAGTGGCGTAAATGATGCCGAGGGCGACAATGATGGCCCAAAGGGATTGTATATGAGGCCAGAAGGGCCGAAGCCGAAGGAGGCGACTTGGGAAGGGGCTAGTACCTTCTCCCAATAGCTAGTGGGATTGGGGGAGCGCTATGAGCTCCCCCGGCAGGGCCCGGGGCCGAGCCCTGGCAGCCAACGATATTTCTGCAATTTAATGCCATTCAGTGGCTTTTCCTGACAGTTACTTACAAAATATAGAAATGTCCAAAATAAGTCTTTAAAATAAAGATATTGCAACAAAATACTTGTACTATCTACCACATTAATTTTAACGATCCCTTATACATTGAGATCTTTCTAAATTTACAAACCGCTCTGGTGGCCTAGTGGTTAGAGCGTCCGCCTCGGATGCGGAAGGTCGCGGGTTCCAACCCCGGCCGAGTCATACCAAAGACTTTTAAAAATGGAACTAACAGCTGCCTCGCTTGGCGCTCAGCATTAAGAGGTTAGTGTTAGGACTGGTCGGCCTGGTGTCAAGATAATGTGACTTGGTGGGATATCATGCTACATGTCTGCGGCATGATGCCCCATTGCTAGGCATCACTATAAACTGTCACACTGCAGACATCGTAGCGATATGACTGAAAAATTGTTAAAGATACGTTAAAAATCTAAATCACACACACACACACAATTTGCAAAAGAATGGCCCAAAATCAGAATCATACTGTGCTGACATTACGGAGATTTTGCTGACATTACGGAGATCTTAAAACGTCTGCTCAATTTTTACAATAAGGTAAACTTGGCAATTTTAATCAAATTTGATGGGCATCAGGATCTTTCCATTCAGATTGCCATGTATTTTGTCACCATATTGGCTTGTGGTGTGCTGTCATTCAAGTGCGTTCTGTCAAGCGCACCTAAACCTCGTATTGACCCTTTTGCAACTGCTAGTACCTTGCAAGCTGTTGAATCTTCTAATTTACTTTTTAAAATATTTTTTATGTTCTGCTTAATATGCAATCAAACTCACTCCAGAGGCTGTTCATTATTATGTAATTAATTGTGCAAAGTTATTGCATGGCAAAGTCATTGATATAGCATTTCACTAACGTGTGTTAAACATTTGATGTCAAGAAGGTCACATTCTGACACGTGTGGTTTGTTAATGCACTCAAATGGCTTATCACGAAACTTTAGATTGGTATTTTAAAGCAAAATCATTGAATTTGTCGTGTGATAAGTATAATGGTATGTTTATCGTCATTCCAGTTTGAGATTTAATTTGTTGAAAATATTTTTGTATTTTGCTAGCCTAGTGAGACAGAAATGACTAATGTCATACATACGTATAGCCTCGGAAAAAACAACGCTTTATGTAGCCTTGGTTTTCAGTTGTTTTGAGTTTTTCGAGTTATTTGAGTGATTGTTGTTTAAGTTTTCAAAATTGTACTCTTTGTTAGATGAAAGGAGAACGCATGTCATATCCTGAGTATGTAATGACTCTTTGTGAAATAATTGTAGCTATCCTATATGGTTGATTTTAATGTTGAAATTAATTTCAAAGGCACTGTTCATGGTGACCTAATAAATCTAATTAACGAAGTGCATATTAGTAAGTAATAATTCTTTATTACCGGCCAGATTAGCTGGTACTTTATTTGATGCTTCATCGACGCTGAAAAATTTAAACATTTGGCACTTTTTCTTTTCTGTAACAACAGTTGTCATGATCGAGTCACACATTCGGAATAATACAGCTTTAGAACAAAAGCATGTTACTGTGACCTATCTTAATGTTCAACTTAATTTGGTTACATTTCGTTTTATGTCAAATTTTCAGGTACTGTTCAAAGTAGAGTCGTGAAATTAAGAGAGAATGCATCTTGATAAGTACGACAAAACTATAGAAGCAGACCACGGTGACATTTTTTTAATGAATGTTTCATTGAATTAGATGATATAAAATGCACGTCAAATTCAATTGTTTTAGAAACTCTTCAAAATAGGGCAGTGTATGTCTTTTTGACTTGATGCATCACTATTAGTACCTGGCGCATATCACAAGATTATGTCAATATGACTTATATTTCAATTTTCTTCTCTGATAGCGTCTTTCATTTGATATTTTTATAGCAGAACCGGCACATTATTTCAGAACAGAGCTTACTCATTCATACATAGTGTTGCAACCTCCATGGTTTACACTTCATCTTCTTCAAATAGACATACTCTTGGGTGAACATATTTGGGGGGTTTTCCACTTTCTTTATTTTGCAGAATAAAAATGATATTTTCTGAAGTATAGATAAGATCATTTGTTCTGCACTATGTTCATATTCTTCTAATTTCGAAATCAGACAGTATAACAGACGTAAATGTTAAAAAACTTCTTGTGGAATATTTGTATGCCTATCCAGAATCAACGTATATTGGTCTTTCACGCACCTTCACTGTAAGCCGATATTTTAGATTTCAGAAATAATAATGTCTTAGTTCGAGAAAGATGCTTTGCAAAACGCTGATTCAATGCAGAAGCAAACCTGTATAACATGCATGGTATTGCATCTAACATTCCGAACATGCACTGAGAAACTCCAACAAAAACATTGCATTAAAGGACAAAATTGACTGCTGATAATATTCCACCCCCGCTCTCTCTCTCTCTCTCTCTCTCTCTCTCTCTCTCTCTCTCTCACACACACACACACACACACACACACACACACACACACTACAAGGGCTGACAATTTTCACCACGCGAAACCTTAACCTCGATGAATTGAAAATCATGTTGAATCCTTGACAGATGTTACTATATTGAAGCGTTATATTGAATGCTTTTGTTCACTCAGTCATATTTATTGTTCATGTATTCTTACTGTTATGTTTGAAAAAGGGGAGATTTTGTATTTCATTGAAAGTATTCATTTGGCTTCTTTGAGTCTACTTTACTAGTTCTTTCTTCTCTTTCCCTCACCAGATGTGCAATAGGACATTCAATTGTGCGGCATTGTTTAACACGCAGTAGTTAGTTATGTAAACATTAAAGTTCTCTGCCACTGAATGGCTTATATACGGTATTTAATGCTGGCATAAATATGTTCGCATGTACATTTTATTGTCGGGAGCATTTTACCCTAAACTTGCGAAACAATCCTAGCGGAGCAGTCCTCCCGTTGCTATCGTAACAAAGGCGGCTGGCCACTACGTCCAAACGTAGATCCTGATTGCTAATCATGAAAATTAAACTTTGAAGTCATATGTAAAATATTTATTATTTATAAAGGGAACCAATAACATATGTTATCATTTTAATTTATGGAACGTAGAAATATGTATTTTACATTAGGTATAGATTATGCAAATTTAATGCCATCGGTGACATCACAGTAAAGGAGACAAGCAAATCAGACAAGCAAACACAACGTATATGTAACTGTGTAAAGATATGAAAATAAACTAATTGTTTTATTAGAAAAGTATACTTCACACTAATTTTTTTATAACTGAAAGACGTACACCACTCAGGAAAGACTAAAATAGTTCACCTAAATTTTGATTGAAAGATTATATATATATATATATATATATACATATATATATATATATATATATATATATATATATATATATATATATATATATATAAGTGGAACAATTCTTATGGAAGTTAATAGGTGGTGTTATGGTCGGTACAAGACAAGCACGATTCATTTCATAAGAATGAAAATAAATAATGATCAAATAAACGCTATTATATATGAATTCGAATAGTTATGAATTGACGGAGATTTCAGCAGTATGATTGGATATAAAATGTCGCACGAGTGTCATCTAAAATTGTCAGCATCCGTAAATTCTGCGGACAACTTTGAGGAAGGTCATTCACCAAGAAGAAGATGCAAATTGTTCCGTTTTGCACAACAATCAACTTCGAGAGTACCAAAGTTCAGAAACAATGTGGATTTTTACTTCTTAGCCATACATTATCTCATTACATTATAGACCACCACTTCATCAGTTCTAGCAGAGCGACCATCATCATCATCATCATCATCATCATCATCAGTCCCGTAGTCTGGTAGACCGTTGGGGCACCGCACAAGACCGAACAATCAGCTTCCTCCATTCTTCTCGATTTTCCGTCTTTCTCAGTGATTCGCTCAATGTCAAGCCTGTCCACTCTCTAATGTTGTCTTCCAACCTCTTTCTCTGCCTGCCTCTCTTTCTTCTTCCTTGTACAGTGCCTTGCAGGATTGTCTTGGCAAGTCCTGATGATCGTGAGACATGCCCATATCGCTGCAGTTTACGTTTTTTCACTGTGGTCAGGAGGTCTTCGTGAGTCACAACGTCTTGCCTCATCCTTTGCCGTATTTCTTCATTGGTGACACGGTCTTGGCATGAGACGCCGAGTATCTTTCGGAAGCATCTCATCTCTGTGGCCTGTATCCTTTTCTCTAAGTCAGCTGTTATGGTCCATGATTCACAGGCGAAGAGAAATATGGAGATCACCAGTGAGTGCATCAGTCTGACTTTTGAAATGAGTGCACTGTTCTTGTCGTTCCAGATGGGCTTCAGTTTTGTCTGCGCAATCCTGGAGAGTACTTCAGGCTTCGATCCTTCATCTGTTACAATTGCCCACAAATACTTGAAGCTGTGGACTGTTTCTGGCTTCGTACCTTTGACCTTGATGTCAATACTGATGCCCTTGGGGTTGTTAGTCATCAGTTTGGTTTTCTCTGCACTGATTTCCATGCCGTAGGCTGCAGAGGTTTTGTCGAGGATCTCTACTAAGCTAGCTAGTTCTTGCTCATTTCCTGCTAGTCCGTCAATGTCGTCGGCAAAACATAAGTTGGTGACTGTTCTGTCTCCGATGCTGACTGTCCCTTCATGCTTTTCAAGCGCGTCAGCCATTATTCTCTCCAGAAAGATGTTAAATGGTGTGGGAGAGAGCAGACAGCCTTGTCTGACTCCGACTGTCGTTCTGAACCAGTACCCTATGCTGCCGTTGAAATATACTGCACTGGTGGCCTTGTCATATAGGTGTTCTATTACTGTGATGAGGTTGGCATTGATGTTGTACAGTCTCATGGTCGCCCACAAGGCTGCATAGTTATGTTGAGGATACTACTGAACAGACGAAAGCCACAGGCTGAAAAGATCATTGCCAAGGAGCAGGCAGGTTTCAGAGCAGGGCGCAGCAAAACAGAGCAGATCTTCAACCTCAGGATCTTGTGTGAGATGTATCTCCAACACCAGCAAGATCTGTACCACGTCCTCGTAGATTTCAAGAAGGCATTTGACAGGGTAAGATCTTTAGGCCAGAAACATTCAAGCTGTCAGACGAGAGTATTGAAAATTTCATGTTTCACAGATGCAATCTGCATTAGTAGTGTAGTGGGATTATAGTGATTATATTTGACATAATTTATAAGAAATATTTGATAAGTAGTACAAATAAGCAAACCAGTTATAAAAATGCTAGTAGTGTAGTGGGATAGTCTACGAACAATGGGAATTAGCATTACAGACCCACCCACCCCCGGGACTGTCTACAGACAAGATTTCTACGGACAAAGTATCACCCTGGGACTGTCTACGGACAATGGGAATTTTGTATAGCGACTAGCACACCCTGGGACTGTATACGTACAATGGGAATTTTGTATAAGGACAAGAGGAATGGAACAGGTAGGGTGACATCATGGTACTGGACACTTGCAACAATGTAGCAAGTACCGTGACGTCATGCCACCTGTTTCATCTCTATACAAAGTGTGTAGAGACTGAGATAGACATAGCCCGAGATTTATATATAAAGCATTACCTACACCTGAAATTATGTTGACGGTGTTCATAAATTTGCATAATTATAATGATGCTATAAATAGTTATAATCAAGGAAAAGACTAACACCAAAATGGATGTGATTTAAAGTAACGCTAAAATTACGAAATTGTCCCAGAATTTAACGGAGACTAAACATGTGTGTGTTTTATGCATTCTCGTCCGTTGGTGTGGATAGTAGGTATGGTTTGTTTCATGCATTCTCGTCCGTTGGTGTGGATAGTATGTATGGTGTGTTTTATGCTTTCTCATTCGTTTGTGAGGAGAGTAAATATGGTATATTTTATGCATTCTCGTTCGGTGGTGTGGAGAGTAAGTATGTGTGTGTTTTATGCGTTCTCGTACGTTGGTGTGGATAGTAGGTATGGTATGTTTTATGCATTCTCGTCCGTTGGCGTGGATAGTATGTATGGTGTGTTTTATGCTTTCTCATTCGTTTGTGAGGAGAGTAAATATGGTATATTTTATGCATTCTCGTTCGGTGGTGTGGAGAGTAAGTATGTGTGTGTTTTATGCGTTCTCGTACGTTGGTGTGGATAGTATATATGTATGTGTTTTATGCGTTCTCGTACGTTGGTGTGGATAGTAGGTATGGTATGTTTTATGTATTCTCGTCCGTTGGTGTGGATAGTATATATGGTGTGTTTTATGCTTTCTCATTCGTTTGTGAGGATAGTAAATATGGTATGTTTTATGCATTCCCGCTCGTTGGTGTGGATAGTATATAATATGTGAAGTGAGTGTAAGGGATGATTTCGTTCACTTCCGTGCTCGACGTATATAACGCGGAACGCTCGTCAGTCTGGCTACCGGCGTTGACTAGTCAACACCTTCATGAAAAAAAATGAATTTGTTCAATGAATTAAGACACAGTTATTTTTGGATGATGGATGCAGCCTACGTGGTGGAAAGGATTGAAAAAGAATGGAGCTATCCAGGCAGCCAAGACTTTGTGGCCAGTCAAGTCACTAGCCTGAAAGTAGCCAGGGATCAGGTGGCCGGAATGATAGAAGAGGAGGTGGAAAAATAAGAGGATTCATCAAGTCTAAGTATGTAAGAGTGGGGACATTGAAGGAAGCCCTTGATCTTGTCATCCAGGTGAGGAGATTCTTGCAAGATACATTTAATTGGTCAGAGTGGTCTTTTGTCCAGTGGGGTTTACAACACTTAATAAAAGCAGAAGACAAGATGAAAAAAGTAATGAAAGAAGAGGTAAAGAAAATAAAAGACACCTGGACAAAAGAGAGAAAGGAGAAGGAAAACCAAAGAAAGAAAGAAGACTTTGAAACACTGAACATCAACTGGATGAAAATACAGAAAAATTTAGAGACATGGGACATCCAGACTGGATTCCAGACGAAGAAAAGAAAAAGACGAAGAAAGAAATCATTGGAAAATTAAGAAGCTGGTGGAAGAACTGCAGACAATAGAAGCAAAAACCAAAGTCCCTTTTCAGGGCCACTCCACTGCCTCGAAAAGATTTGATCTTTCTTGCCTAAAAAATTTCTTTCAGTTGTTGTACAATTTATGTTTAACTCACAAAACATTATTCTCTGTTGCAAGTGTCCAGTAACGTGACGTCACCCTATCTTTTTCCATTCCTATCGTTCCCATACAAAATTCCCATTGTTGCTATAGTGTCCCAGGGTGTGCCATTTGACGCTATAAATCTTGACGCTATAGTACAAAGTAGTGTCCCGAAATGCTAATTCCCATTGACGCTATAAATCTTGACGCTATAGTACAAAATAGGGTCCCGTAATGCTAATTCCCATTGACGCTATAAATCTTGACGCTATGGTTGAAAAACTAGGGTCCCGTAATGCTAATTCCCACTGACGCTATAAATCTTGAGGCTATAGTAGAAAAAGTAGGGTCCCGTAATGCTAATTCCCATTGACGCTATAGTATCTCTTATTTTAATTTTTTATTTACAATTTTTCAGTTTCCGCGAAGGTCGGTATGAGTTTAAATAATTTCAGTACTACTTTAAGTCTTGGTAACATTTTTAAAATTTATCTATGGATTATTTTCAGTCTCCGCTAAAGTCCGGTGCAATTTCAGAATTTAGTGCTACACTTTGTCTTTGCCATTTCTGACAACCAAAATATCTGGCTAGTTATCAGTTTCCATTCAAGTTCGCTAAATTTTTCGCAAATTTAGTGCAATATTTTAAGTCACCGCAATCTGAATACAATCTTCCGGAGTTTTTCTCAGTCTCCATTAGAGTTTGGAACATTTTGGTAATCTTAGTACTACTTTTGGACTAAACAAATATAATTTAATCTTCTGGGATATGTTCAGTCTCCGTTAAATTCTGGGACAATTTCGTAATTTTAGCGTTACTTTTAGTCACAGTCATTTGAATATTAATGTTCCAGATTTTCTCAGTCTCCACTGTAGTCTGGGACAATGTCGTAATTTTAGTACTACTTTTGGTCAAAACCAATGTAACCTAATGTTCAGGGACATGTTTAGTCTCCGTTAAATTCTGGGACAATTTCGTAATTTTAGCGTTACTTTAAATCACATCCATTTTGGCGTTAGTCTTTTCCTTGATTATAACTATTTATAGCATCATTATAATTATGCAAATTTATGAACACCGTCAACATAATTTCAGGTGTAGGTAATGCTTTATATACAAATCTCGGGCTTGTATTAGTATATGTCTGTCTCAGACTTTACACACTTTGTATAGAAATGAAACAGGTGGTATGACGTCACGGTACTTGCTACATTGTTGCGTGTCCAGTACCGTAATGTCACCCTACCTGTTCCATTCATCTTGTCCTTATACAAAATTCCTATTGTACGTGTACAGTCCCAGAGTGTGCTAGTCGCTATACAAAATTCCCATTGTCCGTAGACAGTCCCATGGTAGAAATCTTGTCTGTAGAAAGTCCTGGGGGGTCTGTAATGCTAATTCCCATTGTCCGTTGACTATCCCACTACACTATTAGCATTTTTATAACTGGTTTGCTTATCTGTACTACTTATCAAATATTTCTTATAAATTATGTCAAATATAATCATTTTCATGTTTGCTTATAATGTATATTTTTGATATAACAGATTCATAAAATACTCAAACCAAAATTATGTCTTTTTGTGTCTCATTATGGGGAAAAAGTAATTATATTTGTAATTGACAGAAATAATTGTAATTGTAATTGAAAAATCAAAAACTCGCGTGACTGTAGTTGTAATTGTAATTGACGAGAGTATTTGAACCCAAGTCTGGTTAGCAGAAGATATTATGCCAGAGGAGGGTTCTGTCCTTAAAAACAAAAATTACCACAATCAACAAAAAGTCCTTTTTGTTCTATATTTTAATTTTTAAGTGATAGTAAGCAAATAAATATAAAAATGAGGACTCAAATAAGAATATGTCATGAACAGTAAAAACAGCAAAACACATACCATAACGATTTGGCATTTACCTTATATCAAGTCACATGGAGTGAAAGCTGGGAAGCGAAGGAAACATATTTTTTTTTAAATCCTATAGTTTATACAGGAGCAGGCTAAATAAATAATTTTTACGTATATTAATAATCATTGCTGTAACTGTTTAGGACAAATTAAGACCAAGTAACGATGATAAAATTCACTAATGAAGATAAAAAGCCTAGTAATATAGATCCCCATTAAGAAGCATTAATAATGCCAAACATTGATAAAAAATATATATTCCTTTGGTTTGTTTTTGTAAAACAAACAATATGAGTTCAAAATAGTTACTATTTAATAGTATAAACCCATGATCACCTTTCTCGAAATGTAAGTGATGACAAAATAATCACAAGAACAAAGAAATATTTTTGGAACACTCAAGTCGGAGTTATGGGAAAAGATATTTATTCCATAATGTTACGAATTTATGTCTTAAAATATGCAAAAGAAAGAAACGGGATCAATAATTTATGTAAAATCAGCAAGTTATTTATTTCTCATTAATACATAGGGAAATTAAAGAGACACTTACAGTATTGTGAATTAAATCCTAAATAATCCTAAATTCCCAGTCACAAGTCCAAACATATAGGATGTTTGGAACGAATTCCAATAGTCTTCAGTGTCCTGATATACCAAAATGCCATGTGGAATCCAGAATGTGTTTGAATGAATTTACAAAACACAAAATTAGTGTATTAATATAAAAGTCAATGAGCTCTTTAGTAATTCCAAAAGTTATTTTAAATAATAATTCCTCTTGATTTCTATCTGATCTCAACAACACAATTGCAACCTGACCATGGATTCCCACAGACTGATACTGAACACGAGTGAATTATTCGTTTATCAAATTCATATATTTCATTTGACCTAGATGTGAATCATTCCAACGGAAATTTCTAGTCTACTTGTAAACAAGATTTGGTCTAGAATGTTCCAAACTAAAATGTTGTGTAAATATTCTGTTTACCACATACAATCATGACCAAAAGTTAAGCATACAATCAATTACACATAACAATACAAATACATTGAATAATTCAAAACTAGCGTACATGCCGTATATGCAAGAAGAAGTTGAACCCTTTAAAGATAAGAACTATCAAGGATCTGTTACAAACGAAATGCTAAGGAGCAATGCTCTTCTAATACTACAGTCGATATATTCAACTTGCATATTTAATATAGCACAACCCATGGATTGTCACCTTTTCAGGAAATCAGACCCCGGGTTCACTAAGTGAAACGGGATGGAACCGGGTTGGGATTAGATTTAACGGAGACACTGAAAGTAATTTTGTGGGATATATTTATGTATAATGTAATTGAATGATGAATGAATCTGACACCATTACTCGTGTATAAAGTCCAAAATTGAGCTAATCAGAACATGTAACTTCAACGTAAAATCAAATCGGAATCAACGTATGGAACTTGTAAACAAATATGATTAATATATGGATCTATCACCATGTATGATCAATGTATAGCATTTATATACAAATATGAACAATTTATGATTCTATCACCAAAGGTGACCCACACAAAGAATTTGTACATAAATATGAACAATGTAAGTTGCAGCTACATGTAAGATGTATTATCGATTCTCACTCATACAGTGATATTGAATTATTCATTTCACTGATATAGTGATATTAAATAACATTGATTCACAAATGGAACATATGCATTTCGTGGCGTCCAGTAGACTATCACGATGGACTTCCAGTTCCAAAGCTCACGTCGAATGGTCAAGGTGCCACCACGCATTGTAAGTCAATCCCGTCTGCAAAAGCATATATCGAGAGCCTTACTCCCTACGAAAACCACTGGTCCCGATGCTTTGGTCCCTCACTGCGAGTTAAACCAATAGCGGCCTCCGAGCCAACGTCACCATCAACAGCAGCATACAGGTTGCACGAAACCACAACTAGTTCTGCGACTCCCCTCACAAACAATTACAAATATAATGGCTGAACTGTATAGTAGATGAGACACGGTCAATTACGAATACATTATAAATTACGCATACGCGCATATGAATTGGCTTCGCTACCCTTTATATCATTATCATCAGAACTACCGTACGAGATTATTATTATAATAACTATTTTTGTACATGAATTTTTGTCCCACATGCATATTCTCAATGAATTATAAGATTTCGAATATTACTGATTTTTAATGGATTCAGCGTATCATTGAATTTAACATTCTGTTGTGTCACAAAATTAGCTAACTTGAAAGAGACTATAGTCTATATGATAGCATTGAGTCATATGACATAGATTTGCCTGTCTATGATCCAGTAT
>JAECUM010066545.1:0-12638 GCA_016617855.1 Megalonaias nervosa | reverse complement strand
TTATTACAATCAAAAGGAATGGTCGTAAGTAGAAACTGTATCAGACTAAATTAAACATGCATCAATTATATTTGCAATGCACTTTGCTGAAAATCGGCCATTTAACGTTAAGCCGTGTTTTAACTAAACCTTTGTTCAGCCGGCAAAAGTGAAATGAACCACGGGTGAAATTGACATAACTATTGGCAGAAGACTATTGAAGCTCTTTGACTATTCGTTGGGATATAACTAGAAAATAAATATAAAAATGCTTTCATTTATAATATTTTAAGACAGAAATAACCTAGCAAAGTAAAAAGTCCTATTGGTTTAAGAGTTGTTGCCCTTATTTGGTTCCATCATTGGTTAAAGTGGAATGATACAATATCCATTCCCGTTGTCTGCCTTTAGGTATACCATTAGATTAAATCAATAACTTGAACATTCTAAAATCTTTTTAATCAACCTATTATTTGTAAAATATTGTAACAACCTTATTGACAGCTTTTGTATACAGAACAACAATTTGAACTTATTGGAAATCCGGATCCTATCACAGCTTAGGTAGTTGGGGATGTGGGTGTCCTTATTTGAATTTATGTATGCACTCAAAGTTTCTGCTTGTGTCTATTCTATATTCTCAAGTTCAAATTGATAATGTTTCAGTGCATGTAGATATAATTCTATGAATAATGTACATACTCTCAATAATATGATGCTTTGATGAAAGTTGAATAACCAATTGATGCAATCAACTCTCAGTAGCTTTCCTCAACATTACGACATTTTGACCTACTGATTGCATAAATGAGCTTTATTGATTTGTCCTTGAAACATAAACGTGAAGATGCCGTATTTACAGCATTCATTGGCATGAGAGTCAAAGCTGAGACCTCCTGCACAAACACAAATACACATGAACCTGTACAAACTTAGCAATTTACAATAATGTTGCTTCACCCAGATGTAAAAATTATTACAATCCCTACCCACCTTAAGTGCTTATGTCCAGTTCTGTTTTACTTTGTATGGAATACCTTACGGTGTCCATGTCCGGTTTTATTTGCTTTGTATGGACTAAGTGACTAGTTGCTGTCCACATCTTTTGAGGGTTATGACAATTATTGCATTGCAAAAGTGATCTTTCATGCTGAAACTTCGTTCATATCTCATAATGGGGGGCTTCTGAGTCTTCTTGACATTAATGTAAGAAATATTCTGAATAATAAAAATATATTTCCAGTCAATATGAGTTTGGGTTGATTGAGATTTTGGTCTTGATAGGTCACCCTTTGTGCATGAAAGCAAGCAAATTCTAACGTTATCCGTAACATACCTTTTTTCTTTTATCTAGTAATGGTCACAGATATGGAGACTCAACCGTGTTTTCAACTTTCCCTTCCAGTAAGCATCTGTTTTCTCCCCTACCGTCTCTTCAGACTTACATTATGGACCGTATAAAAAGCCATTAAGTACATAGTAATCATGAAATGGCTCAATCATGCTAGCATTTCAGTTCAGATAATTATGTCACGCTTTATCAAACGAAGTAAGCATCTATTTTTATCACTTTCACGTATTTCTTTTCTTAACCCAAGGTTGAATTTCAATATATAACAATTATGTCTGCCATGCTTTCTTTTTTATGGTTTAATCAAATATTTGATAACTAAATCAGGCATCAATCATCTGTAATTTGAAAATAAAGGTAGAATAATTATTACTATCTGAGCTTTTTTCAAACAACTACGCTGCACACCTTTGTCTTAACTTTAGATGATAACTTTGCTAATTTAAACTTTTCTGTAATGTTAATCATCCCTTTCTATTACAAATTTTGTTCATGTGTTTAATTTGCCAGTCATGATGTTCGATAAAAGTTAGTCTTTTTTCCTGATTCCGATAGTTAGCGCCACCAAATATAAAATCTTATCCTGCCCTTAGTACATCTCTGCCTTTGTTTCAAATATGTTGTTCTTACTAAACGAATATTTTGCTGCCAGAACATCATCCTGGGTTAACTTCTGCTGGCATAAACATAACTAACATAGGTAATATTTGTCAATGTGAATCAAGACGTATATCTTTTTGTTTTGCTTGCAAGTAGTTGCTTTAATAAATTAGACTTCTGCTAATTAACTAATGTATAGTATTTCAGGAAAGCACGGTCTTAAAAACAACTGTATTGTGTCCACCTGAGTAAAATCCCCAAAAACACTATTTACGTACAAGTTTCGACTCTGCTTCGAATGTCCTGGATAACCGATACAAGAGTTGGGAAACTATTTCACTATCAAGTAAAGTGATTAACAATAGCTTCGTGTACCGAAACCTCGCGAGTTCCCCTCCATGCAGTAATTTTTTATTGAAAGAAGACTAGCCTAATTTTAAATAACTTTCATAATCTGGTCAAGTGCCTGACATCATACGTTGTTTTCATAGACATCTCCAAAGCCAACGTGTCAGCATGCTTTTCATATCGATGAGAACTTCCACAAAAATTCAGCCAGGATTCTATAAGACACAGATGTTCCATATGTTGACAGAGAAGATCTTGTGAGACTTGGAACCTACAAAATCTTTCTTTCTGCTTATGGATCGAAAATCCTTCCCCACAAATAGTTCTATCGAAATATGAAAAGAATAGGTCAAATGTTCAATTTGGTCTCAATTACTGTTTCTCAGCCAGCCGTCTGAATACAGCCTAGACCATTCTGTCGAGAATCCTGCTGACAGACAAGCCTGGGAGTCAGCCTCAGGAATGACTTGTTTACTCGTTAGGGCAGGTCAACCCCCTACAGTGCCTTAACTGTGTTGGTTAATCTAAAGCTTGCTAAAGAGATTCATTCCTGTCAAAAGAGGTGTTTCCAACAGACATTCTCATGCTGTAACCATCCTCTTCCACCCTCCGTTTTACCGACCATGTCGGGGAGGTTAAGAAACAAGCCGCTAAAGAGGAACACCTCTCGAGAACCAGAGATCCAGTGTCCAAATACCATTTCTACAGAGAAATCAGAAGAGCAGATTAGTAGGTAGGACCACTCTAAGACATGCAAAAACGGGAAACCCTACTCCAATTCCTTCTCCTTGGCTATAGCCAAGTTTCCGAGAGCCACGTATGAGATAACACGGGTAACTAAGGGATAATTTCAACCCAGCTTTCTCTCCATCAGCTTTATAGCAGAAAATGACGCCATGTTCAGGCGACAAATTGATGCAGTCTGATTAAAATCAGATCTCCGCTGTCCTACTTGAAGAGCTGACGACGACCGCTTAAATGTCATGTTCTTGTGACCTTTGAATAAGTCAATGGAAATGCAACTTGCATAAATCTGACAGTGAATCAAATCGTTTGGTACACATTCATGCTCTTCATCCCCAGTGCTCTGTCTCCAAACGCGAAGATATAATACTTCGTCTGATTTTTTGTTAAAATTAGCAATTGTTAATAAGATAGGTTACCAGAACATGACCCTGAGCGGTCGCTGTCAGATCTTCACGTATAGTTTGATTTAAATCAGATTGCCCTTTTCTGTCAATTGATGTTTGAGCGGTGGGTACTTTAACCCTTTGTCACATAATGGGAGAGACGCTGTCTCTATGATCCTTATATTTCTATTTCGGATGGCATCCGGATCAGTTTCCGAGTATTCTAGATCCAATTTCCTCCCGGTCAATTAATTCGGAAACCATGGTTCATACCAGAGATGTTGAAAGAGGTTGACAGTGCTGTTCAGGTATGAGGATTCGCAGTTAGCCTAACCCTCCAAGATGTGAACTTTTTATTTCCTTTTACGCGTCTTCCGGGAAAGGTAGGGGATTCGCTTACAGCGACGTCATGTAGCAAATCAAGTAACCTCCTTCGATCTCAAACCCTGGATATTAATGAGAATCATGGGCAGAGAACTTCCCATGAGTCAATACACACCGAATGGTCTATTCATCCCGTTGTCTTTATTCGAAGCTGCGCTCATTGGGGTCCACCTCTTGTGAACCTGTTCATAATGAGGGCAAAATGCCTAACTCATGATCATTGTCTTTCCAGCCAAAGATACAAAATACTGAGTAAACAGACGCCAAATGAACTAATCTAGACTAATACGAAATTCCCCTAGCCTGTTCAGTTCCAAAAAATATTACAGAAGGCTAGGGAATCGAGTGCAAGCTAATCCCGATTGCAACCATCAGCTGGGAAAAACTATGGATAACGACATTTCGTACCTAATATAACAGATTTCCAGGAATATCATGCCTTTCGCCGACCTGCTGAAACAGCCATGAATGAAGATTTTGAAGACAAAATCTGTGTGCCTCGTCGATATCTAATTCGCATTAAAACGAAACAGTTCTTATAACAAGTGGTGGACAGAACTGATTGGATATAATGGCCCGATCACGTTGAAAACCTTTGAAAACCTATGAAGGGATATAGTGAGTTTTCTCTCAGTGATGCGAGCAGAGACATATGTCCATTAAAAGCCCCAGAGTATTTAGAGACACAAAGTAAGAGTGATAATTTTTTTCATTAATATTGAGTGCTAGTGGTGATTGGGTTTTACGAAAATTTTGAACTTTAGTATCCAGTGCTTTGTTATACAATTTTGACGGATTTTGCAGACAATTTTTGATAAAATGTTAAGTGTCATTGGACTAGGCTTTTCAATAATTGTGTAGGTTAGTGTCCGACAGTTTTTCATTACATTTTGCAGCCAGTGTGTTATTCATAAAAATCTCCTAATGCATCCCCTTTGGGCGCAGAGGACCTTGACTATACCTCACCATCGGATCCACCTATTCTGAGCTGTTTTCTTCAGTTTGGCTCACATTGTTTTGGTTGCCTTGATATCATCCTCGACAGACCTGCGCTTGGTCTTTCTTGGTCTACACACCTTTCTCTTGCCTTGGTAGTTCCATTCTAGGGCCTATTTGTGATGCTGTTTGGTTACTTTCTCAGTGTATGTCCAACCCACCCCATTTCCTTTTGGAATTCTTGTGAATAGGTAGCTCACTAGTGTTTTTTCAAAGTCGGTTTTACGGATCGCTGACTACTGGATGCTGAGGAGGGGGCAGAGGCATCAATTAACAAAGGACTCCATTTTGTTGGATGTTGCCTTTACCCTCCTTCAGGTCACTAAGCCTTATAGCAGGACAGATTTAACATTTCTGTTGAAATGGTTCTTTTTAGAGATGGGTTATGAACTCCATGCCTTTCTTGTCTGGCTGTCCCAGGTATATTCCAGGTGTCTTGGCTGGTCCCTCCATCGGTCGAGACATTGCTGCCTAGAAATGTGAACTGTTTATATTACTATAGGTCTACTCCATCGAGTTGTATTTTGCTGTGATACTTATTGTTGAATTTCATTACGAGTGTCTTCCTAGAATGTATACGCAAACTCCAGTCGTTTTTGTTGTTTTGCCAAGCATCTGGTCTTGGCCTGCATGAGTTGTTGCTTGTGGTATAGGAGGCACAAATCATCGGCAAGACCATTTACTCTAGCTTTTGGTGAAGTTCCTCTGCAATACAGATTGCATATTCTTAGTGGATGCCTTTACTATCCAGGAGAATCATTGGTGAGAAGAGGCATCTCGGTCTGACTACAATTTGACATTTGAAGGGTACTGAGTTTACCAAAGTGGATCACTTGACAGGTGGAATTGTCGTATATCTGTTTTATTAAAGACACGAACTTTGGTTTATTAGCTCACGGAGTTTTACACATTTTTGACTTTAAAGTCCGACAGTGCTTCATGACATTTAGTGGCCAACAGATGACAGTTTCTCGTTAAATTATTCGTGTTAATTCATATCATTTTTGAGTGACAGTACCCTTATAACACTGGCTTAGGACCACTTTGTTATAACTTGGAAAATGTAGAATTGTAGCACAAAAGTGCTTTAAAACAGTGTTTTGATCAAAACATTCAAAAATGGTCTAAAAGCAAATAGTGGGTTAAAGAAAATGTAAAATGAACGGATGTGCCAGGACCTAGGTGTTTCTAACTACTCCTTGGACCCACAGATCGCCAAAGTCCTGCTATGGCTCTTTGCTGCTTAGCGGAGGTTAGCTGCCATCTCAATAAAGGGCTGATGTTCCATTATTTCAGATAAATTTCGTTCTTATAGAAGGGCGTTATAGGTCTGAACGAAAGTTGATTTATCTTCTCATAGGGCCTTGACATTTTGCCCAACATGAAAACTTTAGGTGGGTGTTTGACAGTGTTGAATAAAACAACCCTCAAAACACTCTCAAACGTCTTACTCACCTCTTCCAATATATCTGCTTATAGTCACTTTACCACTTTAGCTACAGCAGGTGGAATCAGTAAGATGCACGTCATATCTGCGGCTCTGCTAATGAGGTTTGATTTGTTTCATTGATATGAATATTTTAAAATCAGCAGCTTCAATGGCTACTCTACTGCCCTTTAAAATTGCGGGACTGAAACTTTTCTCATAGGCCGCATTCCCGCGTGGTCCATCTGCTTACTTTATCCAGTATATCAAGTAAGGCCACAAGAGGACTTACGTTAACAGATCTGAGACAAAGTCAAGTTAGAACTCAAATGATCTGAGACAAAGTCAAGTTAGAACTCAAATGATCTGAGACAAAGTCAAGTTAGAACTCAAATGATCTGAGACAAAGTCAAGTTAGAACTCAAATGATCTGAGACAAAGTCAAGTTAGAACTCAAATGATGTCACTTTCTCTGCATTGTACATATTCTACTAACATATCATGATCGGCAAACGTATTTTAAGAAGAAAAGAATTTTGGAGTAAAATACGTTTTGTATGATAATTCAGTCCAGGAATGACTACATGGTAGAGGATGCACTCTTAAGCCATCAAGATTGGTGAGTATTGTCAAAGAAATATATTTTATTCTACAAATATATTTTACTTCTTCATATTTCGTTTCCAGTTGTAGTAGCTTATGACAGGGAAAATAATACTAACATGAGCAACAATGCAACAGTACCTGATACAAAACAAGAGGAAACTTCAAGGTAAAAAACCTTTACCTTCATATTCAACAATCTCTCTCTCTCTCTCTCTCTCTCTCTCTCTCTCAATATGTTCCACATATTTATATACACCGGTATGTACACATGTTTACTACACGAATAATAGTATGCATTGCCTTAATGCTAAGTGTCATGCTAAGTGGCATGGTCCATGTTCGATTTGTAACTGCATCATGAATTCTTTTCTGAGCATAACTTTTGACGAGTTTTACGCACCGAAAGGACAATTTACATGAGATTTAATATTAAGAGATCTTGATAATGTTTACCTTTTCTGTGGTTCCTGTTCGACTTAGAATTTTGCATTGCCATGAAACTTAATGTTACCTACTTAGGCAACATTTTCAAAGTCATCCAGGTCATTTGGACACATCTTTCCTTTTCCATGTCTGCTTTTATATAGTAAACGGTGATTGCTGGCAGATGTAGTCCTCGTGCAAAATTTATATAACAGTCCCACATTTTCAAAATGGTGTTTACACTAAAATCCTTGAAAATTCTGACATTTTGCAATCTGTTTGTATCGCAAATCGTATAAAAATATGCTATTTACATATACATCTGCAACATTAGTTCTCTACTGATATCTTAAATGTCACAGTGTATTAAAGATAATGAGTTTCTTTTTGTTTATATTGGTTTAAATGACACTTTTGGCACATCACTGGCTGTAGCATGCCGAAGAAATGGGAACTAGATTGGCATATGAATATGACTTGTAGTCAACTGTATCAGAACGGATGATTTCGTATACATTTAGGCCTTTAACTATGATATGGATCAGCATGTCTTATCTATGTGTCAAACTTATTTAAATGTTTACTCCACACACAAAAGAACTTCAGGATATCAAGCCTAGTTCAGAGTCCATTAACACAGAAATGTGTGCTTGAATATTGCATTGGCGTCAACTCTTGATTAAGAATCGTTTTGGTGAGGTACAGCCAAAATAAACTTTCTAAAAGTTTGCATTTTTTTAAAGACATTGTAAAGAATTTTACATCTTTATTTTTAATATGTATCTTGTAGGAGTATACGTTAAATTTATTTGAAGGGTTTATCTTCCTTCAGATTTAATTATTTTACCATACCTTTCGGCACCTTTAGTTTTATTGTATAGCCAACATTGTGCCTATATGCAATTAAACTCTTTTCATACATACATGCATACATACATACATACATACATACATACATACATATATGACAACAACTTAGGAAGCCGCTTTTTAAAAAAATTACACCCACCACAGGTGAGGGTACATAGAAATAGCCTTCCTCAAAAACTCGTGGACACTCTAGCGTCCATGTTTAATTTCATCCATATTGCTTCACAACGAAATACACTGAGATAACTTCTATGATGAACACATTTACCCACAAATGTTTATGATCTATTAACTTAACCAACTCGTACTAATTATTCGATTAATAATTTAACAATCACGTTCCTTTCAATTCAACCAAATATGCTGCAAAGCTTCATGTTAAGAAGGGTTTGATTCACCTAATAATGATGCCATAATTTACTCACTTCTGACTCTTCTCAAACAAGTTTACCTTAAGCTGTGTCTTAACAAGATTTCACTTAAGATAAATGATGGCAAACAATTGCAAAACTTTTGCCAAGTTATCTCCTTTGATGCGAACCGTATTTATTGAAAAGCTTGAGCTTAACAAGGTCTCAGATAAATGTGATGATGACCATAGATGATATTGACACCCCAATGACCTTTAATTGACTCAAAATAGCCATCCTAATGACTGTCAAACCTCCTCTAGCATTTCATAGTTTTCTTTATTTCAGAAAGCTTTGCTGTGAAAGCTTCATGCAGAGTCCATACAATATGACGATCAATATATTTTGACCAAACCTTTATTAGATTATTGATCGACTTAGGGTAATACTGTAGATTGAATACAAGCTAGTATTCACATTAATCACTGATTCAGCAAAGTGAGCTGGGAACCCCAATCTCATCACCGTTTTGCATGAGTTTGATGATGATAAAAGTTTGAACATCTTGTAAGATTGATTTCCCTTTATCGACTAAGAATATTCATAACAGTCTCACGTGATCATTCAAGCCTCTACATCTTTAGCTCTTTTCAACAAAATTTCCAAACAAGCGTCATCCCCACAAGGTCAAAATGATTTCGACGATATGTAGATCTTAACGGTATTTTGCATAGTTTTGTCCTCTCAAGATATCTTAATTTCTTGCGAAATCTCAAGACTGACATTTTGTGTTTTATTTGTATCAAATTTTGATGAAAGCTTGCAAATGTATCAATTATTAGAAAGTGTCTGACCGTATTTCACTAATTAAGTATCCAAGCTTAATGTCATACTGTTATCTCCAGTATTACAAACTTTTGCAGCGGAGGACAGTTGCCATATTAATAGCAACGTTTTGTCTAAACACAAGCAGACACTGATGCATCCATACTATTCCATTCTTTTCATATCCACAAATTATCATAAAATAGAGAAGAAAAAAGTTTCCAGTAATTTTGCTTTGTACAATATTTATTACAGGAATTTGTTAGCTTCCATTCTTTGAATACCAATAAAAAAATAACTATGAAAATTACTTCAGTTATTTTTAACTAGAACACATTTATAATCCAATCTTAATTAGAGAGATTCTAAGTCTGGATATTTTATTTCTTTTTTTCCATTCCGCACTTGTAGCCACAATAAGCTGGTTGCTCATTTAATGCCATTTTGGATGCCAACATAGCTATAGCAAAGGGGGCCATATTGTATTGCACCATCCGTCTGTCAGTCCGTAACCTGCTTTAATGTGATGAATCAACAGTTTACCATTATGGTCATTGGAATATGGTCATAATTTTATAACAGCCATTTTAGCATGGTCGTAAGTCATTGATTTAATTAGATTTTCTGGCCTTGTCAGCAATTTTGTTCTTATTGACTCATACTTGAACGCCTTTGGTTTTTGACTTTTTGATAAAATGTTATTAATAGCAGGATTATGCAAACAACTTTGCGAGGTACATTGATGAAATTCGGTTGTATGTTTGTATGCACATGTAGATTTTCCGGCCTCTGAAGCAGATTTTCTTATTTGTCAAATTGTTTGAATTTTTAGGTCGTAGAGTGACCGTAATTTGTGCTAGCTCAAAGAATAGTGATTGGTCAACTTATACATTTGTGCTAATTTACATTTTGCATAGTAAGCAATAAATAAATCAAGGTGAACAAATGAATGTCTCTGTCCTTGCATTCCTCATTATGCACGCATTGCTAGATATTGCAGAAATTCTTTGTCGACCATTAAATAAAACAATTAACCACATTTAATAACACAGCTTAATTGTGTTACCATTTTCATGGCAGTGGCATGGGTATTTCAAGTGCGGCAGTAATTGTGGTCAGTGTCTTCGTTGGCGTTGGAGCATTAACAGTTGTAATTCTAGTGTACGCCTTCCGCAGACGCCTGAAAGAAAAGTGCCCGTGGATATATAGAAGACGCCAAAACAGACCAGCCAGGCCAAATCCAGGTGATTGCAACTGTTACATACAATTTCTCATTTTCTTTTATTATTTCTCAATTGTAATCTTGTTCCCTGTTATTTTCCTATGAAAGAAAACTATTTTTTTACTATCAACATTTTGGCAGCCACTTTATGAATCTAGTACCCAAGGGGCATTGGGTAAAAGGTTATGTCTGTCGAAATATGGCCCGTTTACCCTCACAGGGTCTCATTACGTATACAAGTGAGGGTATCGTGGTTTAGATGCTAACCTCTAAGAATAACTAAACTAACCTATGTTTTAAAAAGAGTGTGGATTTAAGCCGGTCTCCAGAATGACATGAAGCTATTCAACCACATCACATTTTACATGGTAAATGAGATCCAACAAGCAAATTATTCTTATTATGTGATGCAATTTCGACTCTAAATAATACGCGTCTGTGTCTACTGTACAGTCCTGTTCCAAATGAAATAATGTAAATATCATGTTACCAATAAATTACAGTAAATCTGAAATTTCTGCATCCGGTAATCATACCCTCACATGAATATCCAACAAATGAAATGTTTAGTAGAGTCGTGGGATTGACACACTTTAGATGGAAACATTGTAAACATTATCAACAAATATATGTCTTGACTAACCTAAAACAGTGACATCACACAGGAATTTCCTTGCTCACTGACGATGCTGCTTATGTCTAACATTCTGCTGATTTTGAAAAACAGTTGCTCTTTGAATTATAATTTGTAAAATTATCTACATTTAATTGTTACTTTTTATATAAATGCACTTTAGTAATACAGCTAACGCATGGAGCTATTTTTGAATGCGCAACAAAAATCTGGTACAGCATCTGAACCAGTATGAAAGAAATTATTCCTTCTTCTTTCTCTCTAAACTATTCCATTAAAAATACTGTTGTAAATATAATCTCAAATGAATTATGATTTCTGATTAAATTTATGAAACTTGAAATGAATTGTTACATGAAACAAATGAAAGGTGCAACGTCACAGCCAGTATGAAAGAAATTATTTCTTCTTTCTCTCTAAAGTATTTCTTTTGATATAATAATTATGTGATAAACTCAGTAATTATTTGATGTTAAATTTATGAAACTCACTGAATAATGTTCAGCTTTCTGCTCGCCAAAGCTCGAAAAAAGCTGTACATTGTTTGACTCGTTTCATAAATTTAGTGTTAAACCATTACCCATTCAAGATCGTCTACATCATCACTCGACGACGTGTTGCAAGTCAATATTTTACGTTTTCTATATGCTTCCTGTCTTCGTTATGATATTTTAGAGCTTGTTGAGCTAACTGAAAGAAACTTATATATTTTAACTCGAAAGCGTGTCACTTATCACAATTAGTAACCTTTATCAAGGTCAAGGTAACATGACTATTTTTAGGTTTCCATTTTTGTTCTATTAATAAGTTAACAGGTGTTCAAGATAAATGAATGAAACCTGGTTTGCACACACACACACACACACACACACACACACACACACATGATTATACTGTCAGTGAAATATATCTGGCATTAGCATTTTTATTGTATTTGAAAGATCAAGGTGAGAGATCAATATTTGCACGTATTTTATGGTTCCTGGTTTATCTCCCATAATTCCTGTGGTAGAAGGATACATCATCTAACATTTATGTTTCTCTGTTTCATGCAATTCAGCGCGTCGTAGTGAAAATTAGATCTTCAAGGACACAATAAATTGTCCTCTTCTTTATGCTTTTAAATAAGTACCGGTTGTGACAGAAATTTAAAAAGTTTCCGTGGTTTCCCAGGGTCGTTCACAAAAGTAAGTCAGATTTTTAATATTATTTTATGGTGTTTACTTCTGGACACAAAACATTTCAACCGCATGTGTGCAACGTTTTCTGGCCGAATTAAATAATGTTTAGTACTGCGAAAATTGAAGAAAACATTGCTTACCAAGCAGCTCCATGTAATTTAAAATTGTTGCAATCCAGGCTGTTTTTGGATATTGTACATACCTACAGAATTTACCAGACTTTTACAAGTCTATAAAAATTAACAGCCTGCGGAATTTACCAGCTTTTGCATGTCTACACATTTACAGCCTTTTTCATGCCTACACAATTCAC
>JAECUM010066544.1:0-17340 GCA_016617855.1 Megalonaias nervosa | reverse complement strand
TATATATATATATATAATGTGAATTACTAAATATTTCCGTCACATATTCCATATTTGTTTCTTACCTCCCGTTATTCTGTTCATAGTCATGTTATAAGCACAACCCTTATCTCTTCGTAAACTGCACCGGCATGGGTCGTCACCATAGTAACAGTTAACAGCATTACAGAGACATGGTATTCCACAAATAGAATTATTTAGCTCCCTTGCCGGAATTAGCTCATCTGAAAAGACATTGTTTAGGTAACTTTAAACTCAGCAAATACAAATTCTTTTCAATGTGAGTAATATGTTTTTCCATCCATGGATAGTAAATAGGAAGAAACATGTGTGAAGATTAATAGTACACAATACAAAATGTAGCAGATACATGTAGCCTATAATACATGTAGCCTATATTTAGCCTATAATACATGTAGCCTATAACTCCAGATTAAGGTTGACGTGCAACGAAAATGATGGAAAATAGGATAAAAGAAAGGAAAACTTATTTGGATTTACAAATAAACTTATACTGAAGGACAAAATTAGTATGAAGATACACCTCAAACAAACGAATAAAAACAGTTTATACAAATAAGGTGATATCTGTCACCACAAACTGGAACGTATTTTGACAGATTAATGAATGCGTCTGTTTCGACAAAGTGTTATTCAACCAGAAACACCGCCGTACGGAAACGATAATTATAGGAACTTAAGATGGCAACATGCTTCAGTACAAAGTTTAGAGTCTAATGGTTCCGCTCTACAGTTTCGTACTTTGCACTAGATTTAATATTTAAAGACAATGAGTATCCCAGAATTTCATCAGCGGTTGTCCTAGCTATTTACAAAGATTGTGAATATTTTAGGTATTGTTAAAATAACATTTAATTCCATTTATTCTGATGATGACTGATGGTTGTAATTTGGGTTAAAGGCGGTACAGCTCGACCTTATTTCATATGTGCAACTCTCAAAAGACTGCTAGCTCCGCTTGGTCATTTGCACTTCCTGGATTTGAGAGGTAAATTGAAGAAGAGCAAAAAAACAAACAAAAAAAAAAAGAAAAAAAAAAAATAAAACACACACACCCCTTAAAAAAAAAAAAAAAAAAAAAAAAAAAATCCTCCCAAAAAACAAAATTAAAAACCAAACAATGGCATATAACATTTCTACTTCTTCATTTTAATATGGTATAATTGATTGTACTTTTAGAAAGGTAATTTTGTTTATAATAGCAACATTAATTTTCCCTATTTTAATAACTGCTATAGTTAATGTACTTTAGACTAGGTCATTACTACAGCGTTGCAATAATGATTTTTGTCTTCTACACACAATAGATATTGTAGTGGGCATTCCATCAATGCGTGAAAGTAAAATTAGAATTCACGCAGCGTTTCAAGCTACGATAGTTAATGTTTGTAGATTGGTTATAAACGACATACTATTATTAGATATGACTTGAAGTCTTATATAGTTTGAAACTGGTCTAAAAGGTACAATGGAGTCAAGGCACATAAATAAGACAAATTGTCCAAGATTCATTGCTTAGCAATAAATGTTTGGCTAAACACAAACAAACTCGTCGAAGTTGCTAGTATATCCAACTGAGTTGTTTTGAATTCCAATTTGTTATGAATTCCTTTTGATTTTGCCCATGCGTAAAGCTTTCTGAAACAGATAACATCTCTAGAAATCCCATAGGTACACTAATGCCATCTGGTAACAGAAAGTAGTAATGGGCTACTTCCATTTTTATGAACGATGTTCTAATGCAGTAAGGATGACAAACAGAGTTCATTGTGAGGGTGACTGAAGCAACGCCGGGCAGTGACATATGGTTGATAAGGGTGAGCAGGTGTCAGAAGAGGAGGAGGGTAACATTTTTAAAATGGTCCTCCAAGGTCCCCAGTGGCAAATAAAAATATGCATGTTCGAAAAAGATGCTCAAACCAGCATCACACAAAACGTACCTGCGCAACGCAGAACCACACAAACAGTGTTGGCGGAGCCAGCGCGCGAAGAAGCTGAAGACCAAAATGCTTACACGACAGCAATAATTGTGACAGATATTGCATCAGGACAAGCGGCCATCTGCTTTCTCCGCCCTTGTTCGACTATCACTCTGTCCAAGCACTCGCTGTTTCTTTGCGAGTGCTAATATGAAAGCGACATCAGATTCCAAGCCATTCCTTTGCCACATGTTTTTTGGAAGAATGACACAATAATGCTGATGATACCGGAGAGCGCCCCCAAAATATTTTCTTTGAGCATTTTCAACATTCCGGACGGCTGCTCTAGTTGCCTTGTACCCATTCTTTTGCGCTGCTGGTGTCAGGTTTCGGTGTAGGTGGTGTCGGTGTGGAGCACCTGTGATCTCGGGGAAGATCGTTCTTATCATGGATCCTTGCACCATGAGAATTGGGGTTATAATGATATCTGCTCACAGAAAAGTGGTTGCAGGTGCTTGGCAAAGGTTGTATCACCGTGGAAAATTTTGTTGATGTTTTCCCTAAAGCGGGATATTTGACAGTGAATGTCTCCTCGGACCAAGAGATTATGCGGAAATTCGCCACGAGTCCTCCGATGCGCCGTATGGAGTCCCAGGATCTCTTGCATCGGAAGGCGTTTGGGTATCTGTGCCGCGGCTTCTCTATTGCCGTGCCCTCTGATCCTAAGGCAACGAAGTCTATATCTGTCAGCCCTCTAGTGTTAGATGGGATCACCTTTTAAACTGCGGCTAGCTGCCTCTGTGCTTCTGCTGTTAGCGGCTCCTCTTAACGCCATATCACCTGTCCTCCAACGCCCATGTGTCCACACTTTATTGGAAGGGTGCAGGGTTTATTCGCTTTGAAATTGAGCTGAGGAGTTCTATGTTGCAGAGCACCTCGTCGGCCATGAGTGTGTTTATTGTTCCGACGGCACTGTGGAAACTACTCCCAGCACGGGCTCGGCCTTGGTTCTTATATGTTATAATCCTTTCCTAGACAGACTTACGGACTTCACGTTCGGTAAATGCATACTTAACTACGGCCCCCTCAGTCGGCGTAGTTGCCACACGATTAAATACTCAATCCGAGTCACGCCAAACACTACTTAAGGTAGCCGACAACAATCCATACTTTGGGCAGATTTTTAATGGTAAACCCGTGAGATCTGTGGATGTCAAATGCATAAATGCTCTCTCTCTCTCTCTCTCTCTCTCTCTCTCTCTCTCTCGTCGTCTGCAACGGACATCTCAACGATATCATTTAGCCAATGCATGGCTTATGTGTTTTAAACTTATTCGTGTCACCTGAGTAACCTGCACAAAAAATAAATATTGCCAAAGTTAAGTTTACCTAAGTCCTGCCGATATTTTCGAGGCTGGTCTTAGGATAAAATCGATCATTCAAAACATCTGTTGTCAGAATTATTTTACATTTATCACTGACCGTGGCGGAACCCACGCTGGTGTTGATATATAATTGGATCCACGAAATGGTTGATATGGGGAGATATGTAGCTCGGGTTGTGCTCATCTGTCAAGAGTCCATCCGAATTCTGCATTGATGTACTTTTTCCAACGTTTTCAATGATTTTATCGATTTCGTCACTGATAGCTTTGGTGTCTTTACGGTTCTGGATTGAGCGGACGCCGCTGTGAATCAACGGTGTAGTCGTTTTAAATCCATCCTTGTCTGATGAATTTCGATTAAGTGGCATAAGCAAATTCGCATTACGAACAACATCTGCTTTAACTCCAGATGTTTTAGAGTGTTGCTTCCAGGAATCATATTTGATAACAGTTGTCGAACGTGCTTGCCTGGTTTGTATATGCTTTGGATAATTGTCACGGGATTTTCCAATCAACCACTACGCGTATGAAATTTAAATTCAGGTACTTGTGATTGCTGTGCTTTTTGACGAACGTACTCAGCAGCTTCAGTAGCAATAGCAGATCCAATATTTTTTTGTTCATCATCATACGCACCTGTTAAAGGAAGCATGTCAGCTCTTATTGTACCTGTTCGTATTCGTATATTACGTTCACGTGCAAACTATCACAGTTGTTGTACCGTTGATGTATTCGTAACTGTAGTTGTATTAGCAACCGGTTGTGGATTATTTGAGTCAGCAAGCTGATCTAGTGCAACTCTGGGTCTTAAAAATTCAAATATATAAGCTTCTCCGATATGGTTTAGTATTTGTATTCCATGCTGTCGTGCGATTTATTTTTGCTGATGCAAGGTCGGCGTGCTTAGATAAGTCCGTTAATAACTTGTTTTACCTTTAGTACTCTATCAAGGTCAGAAATTGCAATCGCTTCAATCCAAGTTATTATTTCATTTATTTCTGTGTCTGTTTCGGGTGTTTGTGCAGTTACAAGTTTTTGTACAATCACAGGTTCAGCGAATCTCTGACGTCGCGCGCGATAATATTCACTGATTCACGAGGCCGGCAAAGTTAATTATGTGTGTTGCCGTATTTAAAACATGATCAAGCACGTGGGCCAGTATGTAACACCAGCAAATGTGTTTTCCAATATTCATAATGACATGTTCTGCGCAGGGTTAATATTTTCCAAGGCATACACATTTCATTTCTTGCGTCCCTATGACATTAAAATTTTTAATATAGGTAAAGCATATGCAATTGGGCATAAACACTAGAGAGAGAGATCTTCATTAATCATTTTCTGAAATAATATACCACAGCTTTGTAAATAAACGGCGAGTTATCTGAGTAACTACATGCAAATAAATCTTCAAACTCACGTAAAATGTGTTTTATGTTCATTTCTGCCCAATAAACTCATGCCATCCATCGCTTAACACTGCACCAGGCCGCATACTACAGTTTGGAGCATCAAACCCAATGATTCTAAACGTTCTGGAGCGTTGGTATATCTTAGATATAGTTTCTGCTTCTCTGAACATAAAAAGAGATCCAGGACACCATTAATTCTTCTAGCTGCAGCTGTTCCTCCAGTCGCCGCCGTTTTATCTCATCAGCCTACAATGGTATTTTGTACAAAACCCATGGCGTCGGCCAACAGTAACATAAAATTGTAAACCAATCATTTACTAATAATTGATTGTACATAATTCAGGGTCCTCATAGCGTAATTCCCCTGCGGCATTAGAAGAAAAATCTTTCAGAAAGGAGTCCGAACAAATAACCTACAATGATCCATCATTGAGTATAACATCAACATGAATTTTGTTAGGCTGATGTACGTACCCAATAATTTAAAACGTGGTGCAAATTTCAACAATATGTTTGAATTGTTAATATCTGATAATATATATTGCTAATTTTTCAAGGGCTGGCGCTGCTTCGCTTATACCATGTTGTATATTATTTTGTAAAACATGTACTGTCGATTAGTGAATATAGATGCCATTGTTAAATTAATACTCCCAAAACAAATGTTTAATTGATTTGCTTTTGAAGATCGTCGTTACTGCTGGAATATTCACTGATAATTTAATCAGAGTGTTCGTTTATAAAACTCTCCTCGCTCACATCAGATGTACTAGGTGATTTACTCAACTTTAGAACCTTAAATCTTTTTTTGCACAGTATTATGTACATTTCTTAAGCTTTCTCTGCTCATAAGCCTGGACAAGCTTACACCGTTCCTGTTCTTAAATCATTCAAAAGTTGATTAATTTATCAATATATTCTGGTTATGTGTCCGAAAAATAAATAACATCTTTTGAGCCTCTTAGATAAATCTGTTTGATGCATTAAAGCGATACAGTAATTTAAGTTTTTCTGTTATATTTTACACATGCCAGTCATCTGGTAGGTTAACCCCATTTTAGAGATCTCCATAAATTCCTTCAAAATATTATTAGCATCGGTCTGAGAATTTTTCTGCATTATACACCACTGTAATTCTTCAATATAAAAGCTGATATCTACCTTAAGGCTCTGCTTTTGAATTAGCACTTTCAGATTATTGGCACGCGACTGATTATAAGCTGTTCCTTATGAAGTTTATTTTTTACAGTCCAGCTAATGTGTGCAGTCAATATTACAACGATTTCCAAGACAATCCAAGATGAACGACATACTAAAAGGGTCAGAGGTCACAGGAATTCCTCTCCGTGGAAAGCGAATATTGAATTTTATTATATATGCATATCCACACATGGTTCCGTGTACTGGTATGCATACATAGTCATGGAATAGCAATTTTAGGTCTACCAGATACTTGCAAGTGTGACCACTAGAAATATTCCAGATAGTTTTCAATATTAGCAAAACGGATTTAGTTTGTACTGTTATTGATTCAAACTTGTATAGATTTCGCTTTGAGTTTAAGCATGCCGGTTATTTAACACATTGCTTAAACAAATCAAAATAGCTTATTTTTCATTGAGATATGCACGCTAAAATTAGCTCTTCTGATCGTTATCTATGCCGGTACAAACTGGCTATTTTATCACAGCACATAATTTATTAGGCCTGATTAGCGATCGAAACAGCCACTGTACTAAAACTGCTTGCCTCTGTGTGAAACCATACCTTATACAGCTCCAAAAAGTTTCTGCAGTCTCAAAAACGCGTCTGCAGTAACAAAGACTCTCTACCGTAGTGTCGTAGGCGAGTTTACTGGTCACATGGTCTATCTTTAATGACTCTGGGCATTGTTTGGCTATTTGTTTAACCACTTTACTCCGTGTCTATTTAATAATTCACGATTTGCACATTGTATGCGGCACGCTTGCCAAAATAAGTATAAGTCATACGGGACAGAGACCATGACCTAGAAAAGTAAGAAAATTACAAAAGCGCTATTACCACACTATTTTATCTTCATTATTATTATTATTATTATTATTATTATTATTATTATTATTATTATTTTCAGTCTCACCAGAGTGACACTCCTCTTCACCCTTATTACTGAAGCACCTGGCGTCGATTTTATCTAGACTGGAAACCAGCTGAGGTTGTATCTCACCTTCCCGGCAAGATGTACACGTGTCTTTTGATTTATTTTGGGTGCAGTAACTCACTTCAGTACCTGTAAATAAAAATAAAATGACATAATTTATATAACTGACATTCATTTGTCCATACAATATATTTAAATTGATGCATGACCGATGTTTACATCCATGACCTAATATTATAGCGTTGTCTGTGTTTACTGCTAGCTATACATGGGACTGAACGAAGTAATCAGGTAATAATACTCCTATCAACAACAAGATGTGTGTTTGGAATGAGAAACTGTTAGTTTTTAATATATAGAAATAAAGAACAAATGCTGCTAAAAAGAAACTTTAAGAGAATTCACTTTCCTTCTTCTTTCCCGGTCTACCACACTATCTCCACTTCCCCGCCGAACCTACTCCCCACGCTCCACCACCCTACCCGCTTCCCCTCCCCCTTGCTTTATGTACCACGTCTTTCCCTCCCCGTACGTATCTCTTCCCCTCACCGTCCGATCTCCTGCACATCGCAATTTTTATTTTAAATTTACTGACTTATTATATGCTCATTTTTGTCTCCGTTAACTTTACATTGTCAGAATAGTGCAATATTTTTTACGATATTGCACACCTTCGTATTGCAATCACATGCACGACACGTGTATCCAGTAGTGTATTAGGAACTACTTTGTAACAAATCATGTACACTCATGTAGTAGACCCTTTACGTTTTGGTTAATTAAATTTGTTTCTGAATGAACTAAAGCAGATGTTTCGTGGACTGCCACATACCAGCTGCTTTGCCACATTCCGCGTTACCTTTCTTATACAATGTTTCGGATTTAGGCTAGCAATAGACGCCAGACAGGTCATAAAATTGCTAGATGCCTACAAATAACATGCAAGTGACTAGGCATAAAATGTCTTCTTTAGCTGGTAATAAGAATGGCAAAAAATATACTTACCGTTTAACATCCTGAATTTCCTCAAAATGTGCTTTCTTAGTTCTGTAAGTCCGAATTACATGAGCACATGGGTTCTAAAGCTTGATTACACATTTCGAAATTGTACTGTAATTTCGACTGTATTCCAAGTGCAATTACATCCTCCTCAATATGAAATAAATATTATATTCCTTAGCGTCTTTTTGATAAATACAATTGAAAGACTTTATATTTTTCCCACATTATGATTCCAAACATTCAATGACAGAAAAGAAACACACTTGCAGATGTCAGCACGCTGCTCCCTCGCTGATGAAATCAGATGAACTTCATGTAGAATTGACACAGATAAATCCAGACATTATCACGAAATTTAGCAGAATCGGCAAAAATACTAAAATCTATTCATTCCAGACTAAACTGAAACATCGTTGCAATTCGCATTCATTCACAATATGAATCTAAATTTCAATTTTAAGTAAACCAAAACGCCATTTCTTTCGAAAGTGTCTAGCGAGAGACTAAGTTCAAATTTATCTGGGTGGAGTTATATGCGTTTACGTTTTCCATGTTTAAGCTGGAATTTATTAACACCAGAAAGAAATAAAGTTGGATACACCCCGTGTAGGGAAACTAATCTAGACGACTTACCAGGTTCACAGTTGAATACAGGCTGACAGTAGATTATGTCAATTGAAGGAGACGAGAGCGTCTCGTCGACCGACTGCAGTAGGCAAAATGTTGATAAGCTGTGGAAAGTGAAATTATAACAGGTATTTAAAAGTTATATTTTGTGATAACCTCATTAAACTAACAAAGATATCTACCGTTAGTTTGACTTGAGAAATCTTGGCAAATTACGTATATATCTGTCTCTATGTGTTTTGGTTTATTTGCATGGTGTATTCAGAACATTGTAACTGATCACGACAATTTACCGCTATTATTCTAAATGTTCTGAGCATTTGCTCGATCGAATCCTAACTCATCGCAAGATTCTGATTCCATTCTTTAAAGGTGAAACAAGTATGGTAAATTATCATCTAAAATGCAAACAGTAGTATCAGTTTTTTTTCCATTTTATATTTAATCATTGTTACTAATAGTATGGTAGAATTTAACGGTGAATTCAAATCTTTTTTCAGTAGTGTTACGTATATGTAATTAAATTGCTTGTGTGTTAGTTTTAAAATTCTTTTTTATTTTATTTTTGTTTCATTACATTTTATTGTAATGATTATTGAAGGGATTCGAAATTCTTTTTCAGTAATTCTGTTTATCTAAGACGTAAAACGTATTACATTTGCAATTATTTTTAGTTTACCTTGGTCCTCGGTAGTGTAAGCGCTACGCTAAAACGATTGGCTATAGCCAAGGTCATTTCGTCTAGTCTGGATAAACAGTGTGTTATTTTTATATTTATTTCAGAGTGATAGTAGATAGGGGTTCTTCCTACATGACGAATTGCATTTTTCTTAATGCATGTTTCAAGTGTTAGGAGACCTCGTAGTCTGTCTCGCGAGAACGGGATGATAATTAGGGTAGATATAATACTCTTCCCGAGCGCTTATCAGTCAGTTGTATTCCTGATACCTAGAACGCCGGATAGGTTATTTTATTGTTGAAACCAGATTATTTTTGAAATTCATTTGTGTTTGGAATTTAATAATTTATTCCCTAGAAAACCAAACGAGTGTACTGTTTTATAAATTCTGGGAGAAAGAAATTCAGTGGAAATTTATTTTGGAATTATTCGGAAACATAAACTGTGATTCAACTGAGGAATTGTTGTTATTTTGTACAAGGACCACATCTGACGTCATCGCCTTCCATATTGGAACGTCATCGAGATTCGAATTTGGATTCAAATAGAACTATTTAGTGATAGGGCTTGTATTTTTCATTCTTAGGATTAAATTTTGGATTATATTCACAAACCGTAAGTCCTATTTTCCAATGTTTACAGTGTTTTCTAGGGAAATAAATTATTTTGTTAAAATATACAAAGCTTGTTGTCTTCACTCTTTTCTCTTGTTATTATTGTACGAGCCTACACGTAACAGTAGCATGACTTATGATGGACTCCATAATTAGCTTAAGCATCTAATATTACTTTAATTTATCTATGGTTAAAGGATTAGAAACAATTAGCTTCGATGATATCGATATCGCAATTTAAATAAATAAAGGAATAATTTGGCTTTATAGGTCAGCTAGAGTATTGTGGTTGTTAATAGTATGCTACATGCCAGATACGAATGGAATGTCAAAATTAGGAAGAAAAACAATTCCATTTGGATACCACGTCGTAAATTCTATTGTATTGTCAAAACTAGGAAGAACTGATAATGTCTATGTTATAATACATCGTGAATTCGATTGCAATGTCAAGATTAGAAAAAATATACAGTGTTATTCGGATGCTACATTGTAAATACGATTGTAATGTCAAGGTTAAAAAGAATATACAATGTCATTTTGATTCTTGTTACACCGTAAATACGATTGCAATATCAAGGTTATGACAAATATACAATGTCATTTGGATGGTAAACCGTAAATTCGATTGCAACATAACAGTTAAGAACAATGCACAAATTTCAACAGCATGGTACATCCCAAATACGATTGCAATGTTGATGTTAGGAATACGGAATTTATCACATAGTCGGTACACTTTGCTTACAGTGTGTGCAGTTTCATATTTTTGATATTATACATGTGAACATATCGCTTTATATGATTCTGATTGGTCCACATAAGCCCATGAAATTATTGTGCAGTATTCTCTTTACTGATTAGCAGCGATCGTGGGAAAACTTTTTTAACCCCGCCTTCAGGAATTTTAGTTTTCATTGAACATTTTTTGGCCGCCATTTTTGATTCGACTCGCGAAAGGGAATTGGGAAAAAATGGTCTCGACTGTTTCAATATTGCCAATTTACCCCCACAGGGGTTTGTTATGTCATGTATAACATATCATAACATAAAAAATGGCAAAACCCCCCAAGACAAGAACAATAACAACAAGTAAAACTACCGGTATTGCTTAGATGGTAACGAGGGTAGGGGTGATGATGGATGGGCGGTATATCTGTAGCATGGAATCCACCCTATATACACGCTTGGTCTGAATGTGAACTTACTGAAGTAAATAAACACACCTTTGTTCACAGAAGAATGTAGACATAAACCGGTCTCCCCAACTGACATAACTTTATCCAACCACAGCATATTTACGCGGTAAATATGTGATCAAGTCCGATTCAAAAAGAGATTTGTTTATGTCTTCTGTACAGTCTAATGTTCCAAATCAAATACTGCAAATATCCGGTCACAAATACATTACGGTAAATATGTGTATTTCTGCATCCAGTAATTTTCTTTTCACAAAAATATCGCAACAATGTAATGTTTAGTAGTGATTGGAATCTCAATGTAAACACTGTCACTATGTTGTGTAGGCCAACTCAAACCGGTACTGTGCACTGTATCAAAGAATGTAACATCACACGCATTGGACAATTTGTGTTGACAAATGTTTTGCCTTTTGAAAAATGTTCTGTTTATTTGGATGGACGATTATTCTTTGATTTATAGTTATCAAAAATGTATAAGATACTTTTACTATTTCAACTTTGTTTGGGACTATATTTTACGCACAACAAATGAACGGTACAGCGTCTGTCAAAATGAACGAAATTATTCGTTCTTCTTTCTATCTAAACAATTTCTACTGAAATAAAACAATGTGATAAAAAGAATCTCAAATGGGTAACGATTTAACATTAAATTTATGAAACTCGTTAAATAATGTCCAGCTTTTGCTCGCCAAGGCTCGCAAAAGCTGGACATTTTTCAAACTCGTTTCATAAATTCAATATTAAATCGTTACCCATTTAAGATCCTCTATATATCAAACGGATACTACGTCGCTAATACAATAACATTTTCAAGGTTAGGAATAACGCACATGTCAATTGGATGCCATGTTTTAAATGCAATTGCAATGTCAAAGTTAGAAGGAACAGATAATCTCAGTTGGATAATTCAACGCAAATACAATTACAATGTCAAGGTTAGAAAGATAACGTCAGTTGGATAATTCAACGCAAATACAATTACAATGTCAAAATTAGAAAGATAACGTCAGTTGGATGATTCAAGGCAAATGCAATTATAATGTCAAGGTTAGGAAGACCAAACATTGGATGTCACATCTTAAATACTATAACAAGATCAAGGTTATAAAGAACTGACAATGTCAACTGGATGCTGACAATGTCAACCGGATGCTGACAATATCAACCGGATGCTACAAAATACAATAGCAATGTGAAGGTTATGAGGAAGATTGTCTTACAGCTACCAAAAGCACTGAATTCTCAATACATAATTCCTGTGGGGCTGTAGCAAAACGAACGAGGAGCCCAAAAAACATAATAGTAATCCGAAACCATTTCCATGAGCCTAGAGGATACGAAAAGATTCATTAACAAAATTGTTAATGAAACCATATGACTGATAGCTGCCGCCGTGAAGTGTAGCGGTTGTAAGCCTCCTTCCTACGGGCTGTCTCTTTTTGCGATGTCAATATGGTGTTGAAGGTCAAATAAAACATCATTTGGCGGCTTACTTTTAACTAAAATATTAGACATCAAAGAATATTAAAAGTTAAAGTTTAATCATTAGCATATTGTAGCATTGTGGCCATGCAACCCCAACCCCCCAATATCTCTCTCTCTCTCTCTCTCTCTCTCTCTCTCTCTCTCTCTCTCTCTCTCCATTGCTGAATTGATCCTGCATCATGCATGATATAACAATGATTACAGCCGAATATTTCCTTTTCAGACATTTATGTGTGCTTTATGTTATAATGAATCTAGAATGGACATTAGAACAATTGTTTAAAATTATTATATTCAAATCCGGTTTCAAACAGGACCGTGTCCTAATTCATCATACTTTATGAGATAATTAAATAGCAGTCACAAAAGAATATTACATTGTTAATCAGATTCATTTTAGGAACGAACGTTACAAGCAATATCTATTTTAGACTGAAGTAAAGTTTGATCGCATATCACAGATTCAATGGACCAAAACAGATTTCTAGGCCGATGAAGGAAATGTCAAACTCGATAATGGAAATGCTTAGATATGCATCCTCATAGCCATGTGATAGAATGCTTACAAATGCATTCTCCCAGTCATGTTAGGGAAATGTTTTGTTAGATATGCATCGTCCTAGTATTGCGATGGAAATGTTTAATTAAATATGCATCTTCTTGGTCATGTGATGGAAATGCTTAGTTAGATATGCATCTTCTTAGTCATGTGATGGAAATGCTTAGTTAGATATGCATCTTCTTAGTCATGTGACGGAAATGCTTAGTTAAATATGCATCTTCTTAGTCATGTGATGGAAATGCTTAGTTAGATATGCATCTTCTTAGTCATGTGATGGAAGTACTTAGTTAGATATGCATCTTCTTAGTCATGTGTTGGAAATCTTCAGTTAGATATGCGTCTTCTTAGTCATGTGATGCGAATATATAGTTAGATATGTATCCTTTTGTATTAATTGCTGTTTCATGAACACATGCTCCTGTTTCATTTACAGGAATCAGTCGTTTATAGCCCAAAAAAGTGTTAGTAACTCAGACTGCGTAATTATAACATGCAAGAAATCGTAAGAACGTTTGAAAATCATCCTATGTTGGGATTTCTAAATATATCGAACTATAGGAAATCGAGGCAAGAAGATGCTTCCGATTTCATTTTAAATCACGTTCTTCAAATATATTCATGATCTGGCCTGTTCTTGTGGTCTTTTGTTATTGAGGTCTCTGTCAGATTATTATACTGTGAGTTAGAAGAGGTAGAAATCGCCGTGTTATATAAAGAGCAACGAATCAACCGATACCCGCTTCAAATCTCTGAAGTCAAGACTCGTTGCATTATCTGATGCAATCATTTTGGTCTAATACATTCACCAAATGATTACTAAAAGAACATACCGTTCATGACGACCTTATTAACATGCAAAGATTAGATCAAAGCTTACGTTTCAATCCATGTCGACATCATTAACATGTAGATGAGATCAAGGCTTACGTAAGACCTACTATAAATCGAGACTTCTCTAAGGAACGCGTCGAGATGAAACTCCACAATGACTTAGATCAAACAATGGTACTTTGAATGTTGCCACTAATTGCTTCCATGTGTCAGTAGATAAAGGACACAATTATCGATTAGTAAGATAGAAGACCCGAGGGCAGATGTTTTGTATTATATACCTATTTGTCTTTAAAACTGAATAAATAACAAGCGCGCGTCTAAATATCACTATGCCAAAAATATAGAGGAAGCTGTTGCTTTATGATATTCTAGAGACGGTATTGTAGAAGTCAGCTTAAATACAGTGCTTTTAACGCAGATTATCTAAGTTGCAGGAAAGAAAAGCATACATATTTCGCCATTATTGTCATCGTCAACTTCTTCTCCTTTTCTCCTTCTTCTTCTTTTACTTGACTTGAAAAATGTTAATAAAATAATTATTGTCAGGAAACTTTAATCTGCTCTTGTTAATCAGTTACCCGAGAATAACACTATCCATTGAAATACGAACATATCTTTCTTCCTATTTATTTGACATTCGTAGATGATGATCATGCATATTGGTGCTCTCTCCCACAGATCGGATGTCAGGGATAGTGTGGTACTAGAAACATGTTTTTGGTTTGAATATATATGGGAAACAAAAAAATAGATTCTATATTGTTGTTACTCTCTACGGGCTGTCTGTGACCTTCCAGCCGAGGTAGTTGAAAACGTAGCTGATGTGTGATGACAATCGGGGGCAGATTTTAATACCATCATCATGTGCAACATCATCGGAGGATCTATTAAATTTGCAATATTATTGCATTGTCTTTTTCAATATCTTTGGCGGATCCAGTATTATTGTCATTTGCAAAATCATCGTCGGATAACCCCGTATTATGGACAAATACAGTATCATCTTTGGATGAAGTATTATTGGCTGAGGCAGTATCATTGACTTAAGCAATATCATCGACTCATATATACCCCATACTATCGGTATTAGACAAATCACGAATGTTTTAATTGTTGTTTGCAACTTCACCCTCACACACTCAATGTGTTTACCCACAGCATCACCACCACCACCAACCCCACAAAAACTCCATCTAAAATACGTATTATCATACTACTTGCTGGATACCAACACTAAAAGTTTGCTCTGCCAGCCACACAAGGTAGGTATGCTTCATTGTTTAACTTCGTTTCGTTTTGTTGTTGCTGTTATTTTATTTGTTGATTGGGGTTGTTTGTTTCCCGGATGGACGAGAAGTTTTGTGACTATTCATCTGATAGGGTAAACTATCAATTATTCTGACTGGCCTTTTCTCACATTTTTAAAAGATATTTCACATTCCAGCTATCTAGCATTGGATGTGGGCGTAATTATGTGGCATTTTTTAAAATCGATTTTGACGAAGTAAAAACTAGTATTGTATTTCTACAACCACTTGTCTCCTTATCTCAAGGAATAGCGAATACAGCAATGAATACAATTTAGATTTTACCTCCTGTAGTTCGTATAGCTTAGCATATATCACCACAAACGCTGTCACCAGATCATCCTTATAGACTTATGTCCGTCTCCAATGTTTAAGAGGCAGATGCAGTGGAACTATTTTTACCAGCGTATTTATATGTACTGCAATTAGGGATAATAAATTCACACGCTCCATCTTCCATATAAGGAAATGTACTGCAGCTAAAGACCAAAGGTAGGTTTTTCCGTTACATATTCCTCCCGATACTCGTAATATATACTAGTATTTGACTATCACAGCAAAACAAATAACATGTCACAAATGTTTCAAGGATCCCATACCGTGAAACATGCTATGGACAGCCAACCACTGCACTAGCTTGCTGAGTGGGAGTGTACCAATTCTATATTTAGAAATTAGGATTTCCAGTAGAAGGAAATAGATTGATCCCTTCGACTACAACTGTCTGATCACGCCAGGTGAGTTTTTGGTAGGTAAGTCGATGCCGCGCAGAACGACAGGTTAAGGGTTACGGAAGAGGGGTGTGAACAAAAAGGATTAAAATTTTGCCTGGCACAGAGAAAGCAATTATTTTAATAAAGCAAGCATAAATGTGGGAAAAGATAACATGTAACTTAAATGAACAGTATACAGATCGTATGGTGATAGCATTCAGGTTGTACCTCATTATGTTTGCATATAAAATAGTTGTTTGCAACTGGTGTTTCGTAGAAGTGAAGGCAAGTCCATGCGGTAAAGGGTAACGTTTATTCAACTTAGATCTTGATCTTGGAGCTAAATTATAACACAAACATCATGTTTTACTCGCCTTCGATAAAGAACGTAAGTGATCTAAATAACTTGGTTGAAACTGTTTAGACTGATACAATTGACCTTACGCCAGACGATAGATCGCTCCGCCTATCAAATCTATTAACATCAATAGTGTAATAAAAGGGTTTTAGATTTTTTGGTTACAGACCTAGACCACAGCGTTCTACATCACGTGCCTTTGTTCTCGTATCACGCGAAATCACACGTGTATTCGTGCTATCCTGTGGATTATAATCCGTCAAAGTTACCAAATGGAGCCCATGCAAAAGAATAGTCCTTTGGGATAAATAAAACTGACTTCAATCAGTAACCATAAAAATCCGCTATAAAAACACTATTACTGTATACGCGTCTTTGAGATTGTGACGTGACAAATACAATGAACAGTGTTTGCATTTGGTCTTTCTATATTTTTTATTTTTAAAGGAAATTACTGAACGTTTACTGCTGTAGATCCACTAAGCCCCTGTTCCGTATCTGTGCTCGGAGTCGACGGTCGTTTTCCATTTCCATCAACGCTAAATATTTTATCCTCGACAGCCATCGAGTACAGTTTACTAATTTATAGAGACAGTTTTGTGCAACCGCAAGAAGTTCTGAATAAACACATATTCGTGAATGAAGTAGCATCGAAAATATTTTACCAGCACCGCCTGCAATACGGGTTATTATTGATATTGCCCCGGCAACAATTCCATTTAGTGTACAAATAACAGTTGTTGTGGTTGTGATTCTCGCCACAAACATATCAACGGTTCTTGCATCGGCGATTAAACACATTGCATTGACAAGACATACACGTGTGTATTTCACGAGTAACACGGTTCTCTGGACAACTACATATCGTAGTTGTTGCTATCTTCGATTATGTTTTCACGCCGGTAACACTGAAGGATCATTATAATTTTCTATTAATCATGTGATCACGTAGAATAACTGCTCAACAGGACGACCCTGAACAGGTGCAACAAGTACATGCACTTCTAAACAATCACTTGTTTTTACTGGAACAACTGTCATACAATCATAGAAAATGTCTACTTGGGGAATACTTAA
>JAECUM010066543.1:0-18193 GCA_016617855.1 Megalonaias nervosa | reverse complement strand
TGCACCAACCCCACATCTGACACCATGCTGTGTTTCTTGATATGAACTATCTCAAGTGAGATGTAGATACTGGAACCGACACAAGCATGTTGCTTCTAAGACTTTATTTCTGAGTGTGACTCATATAAGCAAACCACAAAGTGGGTCCCTAACAGCGCATGCGTATGTAAGCTGAAGAAAGATGTATACATGATGTAGATTGTGTAGTCCATTTCAATAATTCAACAAGACTGGCACCAGTTTCATTTAGGATCAAAGCTGACAACATACAAAGTCATCTACTGAAAATGCCACATGACCTGCCATGCAGGAGGAATAGCAATGACAAGACTTAGTGACCATACTGAGTGTCAGATTAGGACCATTTTCTTAAAGACCAACTAAACATGTGAAACATGAAAACCCCATGTGAACAGGACTCTCTGTGCAGGAGAAGTAGCAATGACAAGATTTTCAAAATGACCACCATGATGCTGGATTTAAAAGCAGATAAAGACTGTCACGTGCCTCCTGCAGTCTTATTTCTAACACCAGAGAAGGTGGACAATTAAATTTTAAATAGCTCCGAGCCCCCAGTCAACAATGCTGACAGTCTAGATGTATAAATAGCTCAAGGTGAAAGGTACAACGATTTAATATATCAAATGCATTCAACTATTTCATAGACAAATTTCTCAATTGCAATTTCTTTTGAATAAATACAATGACCCATTCACAGTTGCTAATTAGTATCTCATCATATGTATTCAAGGTCGTAAATGAGAGTGTTTCCCTTCAGTGTTGTCTCTGTTACTCATCTGTCCACCTCTTGTTCTCTTTGGTACTTCTGGTACCTTTGATTACGCACTCTCTTTGTACTTTCGGATCCACCCTTCCGACATCCTCTCAACGTGTATTCCCTCTCTCCGATGCTGGGGTGTAGCCTCTCACACCCACCTGGAAAGCTTGCTGTAGAATTAAAAGAGACGTATAATCTTGTCTCCTTGCTCTAACTTCAGAAGAATTAATCACTCTCTCACAGACCTTTCATCAGGATAATGGTGAATAAATTATCAGGTCAACTCACGCACTCTCATCTAAATATTCCATACATGCTTTGTTCTAAAATAATTGTCCTGCAACAATAACAATATTATCAATGACTTCTGATACATGCATACACATCCCTAATTGTTAACTTCACGATACAGAAACTATCATCATCAACAGCAATCATATGCATTTCCTACCCTACGAATTATAAGACACACAAATATACAAATACCTAATTATATGTGCACAAGACCAACAATGACTAACTCTGTATAATTCACAATCTATATACACCACTCCCTCGATAACTCGCGCCCTGATAACTCGCGAACCCGCTTATAACACGGTGTCAGGCGTGGATCCCAATTTTTAAACCAGAAAATACCAAAAAATTAATCCCTATTGGTTGAACTTGAAGAAAATAGCGATCGAAATTGGTAACGGAAACTTGATATACCGCTCAGTATATTGTTGAAAATGGTAGACAGGACCTGGAAATTTAATCAACATTATGAAATAACGACTTTTAATAAGAAAACATGTAATTTGTTACATTTTCTTTTCAAACAACATTCTTAGTACACCACAATTAACAATATTCAAGGATATTTCGATCAATGAAAATGTCACTTACGCCAAATGGAGGCAGTACTTTAATAAATAAATACCAATTAAATAAATTATTTTATCAATTGAAATTTGTGTTCTAATACTATCTTTTAGTTCCTTTTAAGTGTAATCATCATAAATGCAATGTGTCCTCTTGTAATTAAACGTAAAATGTGTCAATCTACTGTAACAGCTATATCCGCGAGTGTTTCGCTGAGAACCTAATTAAGTGCCCACTGTGTTTTGATATCGGACTAGCGGAAGTATCTGTTGTATTGTTGCACTAAATAAAAATAGGGCCTCCTTTTCTATTATCACAGTAATTACGTCTTCTGAATCAAATAAAGCAGGTGGAATTGAAAAAAAAAATCAAAAGGCATACAAATCCTATATGCTTAAGAACCAGCGGCACAGGTTGTATGTCGGATAACTCATTTCAGCTGATTAAATGAACACTGTGATACATTTTATTGTGTACATATCTAATTAAACTACCTTAAAAATTACCTACTCAATCATAATGTGATTAAAGATAGCTAGGCAGCCAAGCGAAATGAATACTTCATAAAATAATGAGCTTTGTTTCACAGATACGGACCATTGTGGGAAAAACGAGTTTCAGAGAATTCTTGAATTCACACTTAGAGATATCCTCAGGCATAAGAAGTTTCACTATTACTTTTGCAATGAAATCACGGCATGAATATTTTACTAACTGAAAAATACAAAAATTGAGTTGTGAAGTAGACGATTGTCTGACGAAATAAATGTTTTTGATAAAAAGAAATTGTTATGTAGTGTATCAACAGTCAGTCTGGTTCCCTGCTCCGTACACTTCTAGTTTCGTAAAATACTATCTACAACACTCCGGGAACCAGTCTAATCAACAAAACAAAAAGTCGTGACATAATACACGAATGTTCTCGCATACCATGTTTGGTTGTTGAAACCAGTTACAATCATGTTATCGATCTTAAAGATATTAGACATTTTGAAAATAAATGTGATATATAGATAATAACGAACAACTTCATCAGAAAAAGCGCTTTATTGATGATTTTTCTCGACTTGATTATAAAACGAGGATATAGCCATTAAACAGCCCAGTTCCCCCTCCCCTCAACCCCAACCACGCGGTTTTCTGGATGTCTAGCAAGCTTTTTGGAGGTCCCTTGGTAACTCGCGCCCTCGCTTATAGTGCGATCTGTTTTTTTGGACCCCGATGTGCTCGAGTTATCGAGGGAGATGTGTATTCTTATACTAATAAAGCAAGTACAAGTTCTATCACAATTCACTAATAAATTCAGTCATGCATTATGATGCAACATGGTAAATTTCACAATCCAACAATCTACATGTTAATCCTGCATGTTAATAATTTGCTATATGCTACATTACAATATGTTGATAATTCAGCTATACATGGAAGATTGCATTTCTAATAATTAAAATGTATATAATAACATATCAATCTTACAACACCTAGCTATGAAAGTGAGACAAATTTGGGTGAAGATATGTTACCTCAAGAAGCCAAACTTGGAATTTCACTAGAATTCCTTCCCACCATTTAACGAGCACAAAACTTTGGCTACTTGGAGTACAGTCTAATGCCTCCCAACTTCTTTATGGCGCCATTCGCACATGTACTGACTGGAAAATGGACATAGTCCTAACAAATTGCTTATTGAGACTCTGCCCCAGATTTGAACCTCTCAGTTTTGATTGGATACAGTCTGGACTCTTTGAAAACTGCCCTGTGGTAATTTATCACTTACCTGTTACTTTTGGGTTTCCGGTCCCCAAAAGCCCAAGACTGCTTCCAAACTGGTCAAGAAATCAGGACTGATTGCAAAACAAACAAACTGTCCCTACCTGGATGGCCTGGTGGTAGAATTCCCTTTGACTTTAACAGCGAACTGGTCATTGCATAATGGTTAAACGACAGGCAGTTTGTTGCGTCCAGCACTGGGTCTATAGTCATAATCTTACCTACCAACTATTGACATCATCCCAAGTGCTCTTAACTATGAATTAACTATAAGATATGTGTATACATGAAGCATGAAGCATCAGCAAATTTTCCCCACCACGTGACAAGGTCCAACAGTACATTGTGTGAATGTGTGTGTAAAGATTAATCCTCCAAGTAATTTATGAAAAGTACCAAATAACAAATTTGTGCTAATAGATGGATGATTGATGGACAAAAGATAAAGGACAAAGGGCCATTGCATAAACTCTAAATACAGTACAAACAAAATACATGTATCTGCCAACACATTTTTTTCTTATTTCGACTCTTGTTTGCTCAACTACAGAAGTGTTCAGATACAACCATTGACAATGATGTCATCTGATCGTTGTTTGTAAGAGTCTTGAAAATTGTCGGTGTAAGGAATGGATCCCAAATAATCAACAATGAAAATTGACACTGTGGCTTGAAAATAATCACATTTCAAATTTATTCTTGAAATGCATTAATTTCCTGTTTCGTTCAGTTTTGTTTATCATTCATTGTCCTCAGATCTGCATTTGTATGTGCCAATTTCTGCAAAATACATTATCATTTCATCTGAATTCATTCTACATTATGTCTGCATTCAGTTGTTGTCTGTGCATTCTGTTTATTTTTTGCTTGTAAAATGCCCCATTTCAGACTCTGTAGCTCTAGCATGCTAATCTGATGGACTGTTGGGTAATTTAACGTACTTACAACCAATTATGTAGTAATCCATTACATCTTATAAAAGCTATCCAAAATCTTGCCAGACCAAGGCCATTATTTAATTGGACTTGAGTGACTGTTACACCAGGTGAGAGAATGGGAGCTAATAGTGAATTATCGTTACTTTCTAGGTAGCGCCAACACTGCTGGTCCATCCATCGGATTGCCTCTGTAATTACTTTTGATCAATAAATGAAGAAAATATCTCCTCTTTTGGCATGAAATCCTTGCATTTCTTTCCCTTAGTTCTTCTCTCAACTGATGATTCCTCATTAAACAAAATTTTGATTCCAAGATCAATACCTAAGGATACCTTGGAATGAACATTTATATGTATGTCAGCTGCTGTACTGGTAGTGGTGGCATCTCCTATAAAATTTCAAGGGCAGATAACTGACTACTAGTCCTCATTACTGCTAGAGAGAAGATTTTAAAGGCAAAGTTCAATGAACTACACTCAAAAGCACTTCAACCCACATGAGTGAAACAGAGTGAAGACACTTTGCAACTACAGTACCATATGTCTTCTGAGAAAACATTCGGAATCAGAATTTACATGCCTAACTAAATATGTATCAACAAAATTTAACAGGGAACACAATTCCTTGTGCCAACTTCAGATAATTTCAAAATCTCTCTTGGAAGTAAAAAATGGCCTCACCTGATTGGAATTTTTATACAAAAATATGGAGGGAAAAACTTACTTTTCGTGAGGATAACATACAAGTAAAAAATGTATAGGACTCTGACTTTATCTAAATTTGATCAAATATAGATCAATCCAAAGACTGCACTTCCCACACACCAAATCACATTAAAATAATTATTTTGTTGTACCAATGTCACATGTATCGAACCCAAGAGCTTCCCTATTCACTTCAGTGTTATGAACTCACATGTCTCGGATCATACTGCTGTGCTTAGCCCAACTTAGGGATACAGATCAAAGTAGTCACTTGACCTTCTTACACAATGGCCACTCTCAGTTGATGTTTTCTACCATACATAACCAATGCAAATTCACCACTATATAGGACAAGATAAGAACCAAACTAGTAGTGGCCATAATACTGCCCTATCTGATAAAATTACATTAAAAAACTGCCCAAAGCAGACACTATTGAAGATAACAAAGAACAATAATGAGGATTAAGTACAACTTTGATCTAGGTTAACACTGGAATATATATATATATATATATATATATATATATATATATATAAAATAAAATCTTAAAACCCCTTTAGCTGTAAAGATAGTTTATCTAAAACTATGTTTTACGTCAATGATTCAAGAATATGTCTTTTAAAGCAATCACAAACATAATGTATCAAAATTATTGTGACATGGTTTCAGTCTGCATATTACAGATGAGAAGAATAGATAACATGTAAAGTAGTACTGGAACGGGCAAAACTACATCTGTTTATTTTTTTTGTAAAAGATGGCCCCCTTTTTTTTTTTTTAGTAATGTTCTTCAAATCAATGAATACAATCCAAACTTTCTGCTCATTTCTGTACATTTGAAATCAATGCATACAATCCAAACTTTCTGCCCATTTTTGTATATTTTAAATCAATAAATACAAACCAAATGTTTTGAACAGTTTTGAATATTTAAAATCAGTGAATACAATCCAAACTTTCTGAGCATTTTTTTATATTTTAAAGCAGTGAATAATCCAAACTTTCTGAATATTTTGTATATTTTAAAAGAAAACTGAGTCGACTGCATCTGATTTTAAAACTGCAGCTGGATTTTGTCAGTAATTAATATAAGTTTGTCAAATACATAGTTACTTGTATCTGTCCAATTTATCATAGCAAGCAATTAAAATGAAAAGTGATATATAAACAATTTATGTATCCATATTCACATTATCAATAATTATGTCTGACGAAAATGTATACATTATATTTCAATATTTTTTCAACAAATATCTTTCCATCTTTTTTCCCTATTTGGTAACTATGGCAACTATGAACACATATCAAATTCATATTTATTTCGTACACTGGCAATCTGCATAAATATACTCATCACTTTGCATGATTTCACCCCAATATGAAAATAAATACTAGTTTTAAAGCAGTTATATTGATCAAGCTCAACATGTCTGTATTACTCCTAATTATTTCATTAAACAGTGATGGGGCAGTTAGAAACAACCCAAACCAAAATGCATCCTTGTGGTTATCCTGCCACAAGGTTGCGGCAAGCTTGTATCATCAAAATAAGCTTGCAAATAAATATTTGTTAGCTTGTACAAGCATGCGCAAGCAGAGCACCATTTCTGGTCATTTTCTTACCAGCATCTGCAAGCTTGTGCAAGCTTGCACAATTTGCAGGCTTATAAAAAGCGCAAGCTTCCACTATTTCCAGACTCAATTTCTTGGAGAATTTTTGTTCATTGTCTGCTATATACATATAAACTGCAAATAACTTCCTAAACAATTTCAGATAGCAAATGTACAAGACATAATTTTATGCTAAAGGTGATCTCAGTTAATTTAATAATGTGGATTATTTAACTTCCAGCAATTACATTTTGTTATATTAAATATTACCAAATTTATATATTTTTTAATGTGGTAAATATCAAAACTTAATAATAATAATAATAATAATAATAAACAACTCCATTATTTACAGATGCAATATAAGTAAATGAATATGATTTTATTTCCTGTTATTATACAATAATATACAATATCAATGCTCTAATATTAGGATTTTTTTTAACAAAAGGGGGGGAACAGCCATTATTGATAAAATTCTATTGTTCTAAAGCTTTTGCTTATCATCATGTATAGTATATGTGTCTCCGTTGTTATTACTGAAAGTGCTGTTGTGAATAGTATGAAATAGTATCATTATTATTATTACGATTATTATTATCTGCTGCCAGAAGAAACAAATCATTGGCATTTCTTTTCATACTAAATAAAAGCTTAAAACGTATATAATTATTGTTTTCTGAGAGAGAGAGAGAGAGAGAGAGAGAGAGAGAGAGCCTTCCCATTCTGCCAGCATTCTATAAAGAATTAAGGTTCATGAATTTTGCTTTTCTTAAAAAAAAAAGAAATCAAATAATAAAATCATGCAAGACGAAATGTGGTTTTCTGCGACAGAGACCTAATTCAGCATCAAGATGTCAACAGCAGTTACATACTTTGTTTTCAGTCTTGAGACTCGCTTACAAATTGAAATCTACCCAAGTCATGGAAACAAAAGGCAGCCTCCATTTCAAAGAGGCTCCATTTTCAAATTGGACCATCACAATTCAGCTCGTTAATCTGCGAAATTTCATTGCAAGCAGTATCAATACATGTACAGCAACTGATCATGGAATCCCAGAGATAATTTAAAATCATGGAGTTATCATGTTGGTGAGTAAAATCAAACATTGTTTTGCATTTTACCCATTAACTTGACTGCAGTTTGGCGGCCAATTATACTGTATTATAGTAATATTGCCCCGCAGTGTTTGCTTACAATATATTAAATGTCAAAAGGTGACTCTGTAATCTTCATGCACATAGTCATTGAGACGACAACTTTGCAGATCATTATTATTTAATGCTGCTTTTGTCAAACTGCAGATTTTGATGCACTGTTGTCAATTATCGAAAATAGGTTGATAAATAATGAAATTACATCCAAGCATCTTAATCTCATTTCCATTTTTCTTAGGAACTATCAAATTCGGCAATTACCCGCTTGCAATTAACTTTAATGGAGACAAGTTCAGAGGTCACTGCACCAATCTATTCTTTTTTAATTTTTAGTTTTCAAAAAAGATGGTAGAGAGTCTATTTCAAAGATCTCAAAATATCAACTGAGCAATTTCAATGCTTTCTTCTCTTTAAAGATGTGAAGTATCAATCATCAGGCAGATGTCATATCCCTTTCAAAATGGATGGTAAAACTATTTAGGATCTCTTTAAAGGATGACAAATTTGTGTATAACACTTATAAAAGTTTCTATAACTTGTGAAATATTTCTCTAATGTTGAAATTAAAAGAAATGCCTTTGCTAAACAGGTAAATAGTCAAACATTTTGACCAGGTTACATAGTACATGTTGCTGTAATCTATTTCAGTGGATGGTATCCGACTCTACAAGAAGCAGGGGAGGATGAAAGATTTTATTCTGAGAGGATTTGTTTAGAAGAAGTGGTTCAGTGTACAGCAGAACTTCGATTATCTGTCAGGGTGTGGGACCAAGACTATTATGAATATGAGAATAGATGGATAATAGAATAAGTACATTAAAAGTATTATACAACAGATTGGGTAATCAAAAAAATCTTATTATCTACGTAGGTACATGTACCTATTTTTAATATTTTGATGTACAATGCCCTGACGGTTATCAGAAACTGATGGTTAATCGATGCCAGATAATCAAAGTTCTACTGTATTCAAATGGCTAACATTCTTGTTTTTCACCTAATAGCGTACAGTTTTAACTGAAGGGAGGGGAATGTAACCATCTGACGGCATCCTTCCCCAACTCGATTTCTATATGGATGTGAAGTAAAAAGTTTCTGAAGCCATGCAGACAAAAATATGAAGATTTTCCCCCATATTCAAGAAAACGGCCATGCAAGATTCCTTAGACTGAAGAGCTTGCCTTTCTGTGTAGCAGTCAGAATTTCTGGAATGTTCCCTTAACACATTAGATATGATCCGGCTCACGTGGTTTTCAGATTTTATTAGATTCTTTTGCTCATACGAGTTCCACCTAATTTGCGTGTTAAAATGCACACAAGACTAACATAAGTTAGATCTCATTTTAGAATCATGTGTGCAAAAATGTACCCAATTTTGGTGTAGTTGTAATTGTATCTTACAGTAAAAGTACTCTAGAGTACTTTCTTGTTTAATATGACCTTTATAAACTGGTAATTGAAACTCAGCTTATACCACATTTGCAATCTGCACAACAGGACTTTGCATTCCATAAAGTATAATTATAATTTCAAATACAAACCCTGAATACAGCCATAATGGTCCAAGTTGTTTTACAGTGTTTGGTATACGCAGTATCTGATGTAAATTTGCTGACATGTGCATTTCACCATACAATACAGAGAATAGGCAAAAGAACTTCATAAGTTCATATTTTCTTAACACCATTTTAAACTTTTTGCTTTTTGTAAATAAATCTACTTCAGAAATAGTTGAAATTTGTTCCATTTATTTCAGATTTATTTTATATATAATCTCCTTTTAAAATGTAACTGCAACAATTTTATCATGAACAGAATTCTGGACTGGTCTGTAATGTCCTTCTTCATGCAACATTTTTACTGCAATGAACCTTGCATAAGCTTGTGCAAACTTGTTTGTATATGTAAGCTTGAGCAAGCTTGTTGTTTATTCATGCAAGCTTGCACAAGCTTGTTTTTTGTCCACACAAGCTTGCACTAGCTTGTTGTTAATCCTTGCAAGCTTGTGCCAGCTTGTAATATTTCTTGTGGTTTGTGCAAGCTTGACGTATTTTTTCAGTGCAGACTTGCGTAAGCTTGCTGCAAGGTTCCAAATACTACCTTGCAAGATAATAGTTTGAATAAGCTTGTGACACGCTTGATGAAGAGCTTGCGATTTCAGTTTGGGAAATCAGCACAGGTAACAAGATCACGCCAAAACAACACTATAGAGTTCAGAAAGTCATGATTCTTAACAATTAACATACTGTCCTATTATTCTAGCCCAGTTTGGATGGGGTCACAGGGAAAGGAGATTGTGACAACAAAGCAGGATAATTTTTCCCATTTACCTATGCAACTGGTCAAAAGTAAATGCACTATACCTCCTATGTCCCATCAGCAGTATTTTGGCTTTAATTATGAAGATGACTGCTGTCTCGTCATCCTCTTCATCAGGTCCACAGAGAAAGGCCTTTGCAAATGACTCTGTATATGAGACATCCATATCAAGGCTACTGAAAAAGTCCCCTGGAAACAATGTCGCACAGGATGCCTCCATACCATTCAAATCAAAGTACTGCAATATAGGGAATATTATACATGTAACTTTATGGGAATATTATACATGCAACTCTATGGGAATAATATACATGTAACTTGATTGGAATATTATACATGTAACTCTATGGGAATATTGTACATGCAACTCTGTGGGAATATTATACATGTAACTCTATTGGAATATTATACATGTAATATTGGAATATTATACATGTAACTCTATGGGAATATTGTACATGCAACTTTATGGGAATATTATATATGTAACTCCATGGGAATATTATACATGTAACTCTATGGGAATATAATGTAGCTTTTTGGGAATATTATACATGTAACTTTATGGAAATATTACACATGTAACTTTCTGGGACTATTACCGTATTTTATGTAATTTTTCGTACACGAAAAAATAATTATTAATTTCAGTGTACGAAAAATTATATGTAAAATAAATAATTATCATTTGGTGGTGCTGACCGTGTACGAAAAATAAAGTGATCGTACCAAAACAAGTTCTACAGTACACACGCTACTCAACAACCTAACGGTACAAATGTATAAAGTAAACGTATATTTTCTGTCTCATAAATCGAAAGTACTTTTGTTATTAGTGAACGAGAGAGAGAGAGAGAGAGAGAGAGAGAGAGAAAGAGAGAGAGAGAGAGAATTATGTTCAGTGTGCAAGCTCGTCTGCATTTAGAACATATGTACCTGTTATGTTGTGCAAAATGATCAAGATGGTTTGAACATGTATAAGTTATGGGTATTATTTATTGGTAAATTGTACGCAACGATAAGACCCCCATATCGTCAGGAAATTAAGTGCAAGTTGTATTTTTACCGCAACAATAATCTCATTATCAAATTGCAATAAATAAATAAAGAACTTGAAATCAACACTTAAGTTAATGCGTGTGTGTGTATGTGTGTGTGTGTGTGCACGCAAGCCAGAGAGATCAATAAAATAAAAAATTTTCAGTGTACAAGACCATATTTATTCAGTGTAGTTTTTATGTGTAGCTTTTGCAAAGAGAAAAAAAGACTATTTTCAGTTACCTGACGAGTGGGATAATCCTCATGTATTACGACCCTACTATATTCCATTGGGAATAAACACTGCTAAATCAACAGTTCATTCCTGTTTTAATTATGATGTACATTGTCACAACAACCACATGGCTGTAGTGTTATTTACACGGTAATTAAACATGCTTAGCGCTTTGTTTAGTCTAGTTGAAACCAGATTGAGGGCAAGAATCGACTGAAGAGGTCAAATCATCGAGGCTGCCAGTAGGGAAATGAGGCTTGCTTTAGGGAAATGAAAATTTGTCAATGTGCTGTTGAAGAAGTTGTCCATATAGCAGATGTTATCAGGACAAGTGATCATATGCATTATTTGTTATTCGAACTCGCCAATAAAGATAACAGTGAGGTATATCAGAGAATAGATTTGCAATAAAATGTTAATTATATCCAAGTCAAAACAGAACAAGCACTTAAAAAATAGTATATGTATATATACGAATCGATTTAACGGAGACCGTGACTTTCAAATTTACGATGGAAAATGACAAGGTTTTTATATGTTATGTTTGTATGTTATGTTTGTATGACTAATGAAACAATAAGACAAGTTGACCAATGGTCTGTGGTCTTCACTTTAGCATGTACTGAGATGTAATTTTTGTTGGGTAAGACAACATCGAAGGGCTTCTGAACTCGTTTTAAATGCATATGATGTTTTGTTACGGAGACGGACTTAATAAGATGAACTAATTAAAAATAATATTTAAAGGTATGGTCTGTAAAGTCCTTTGTTCATTTGTTAATAAACACCAGTAGATATTGTAATGACAATAAGAGTTTTTGCACATGGGCGCCCGCAGGATCTTTTGCAAAAAGGGGTTGGGGTTGGGGGTCAGTCAGTCACGGCCGGGAGAGTTAGTATAATAAGCAGTCTGAAACTAAAGCTAATATTTACTAAGCGTTTTGAACAGAATCTTGTGACATATTTTCAGCTTCATTTGCATGATTAAACTTGTCGGAATATATATTGCAGTATGATTTCGGGGGTGGGTGGGGGTGTCACGTGACCTCCCCTTGACCTATGCTGCAGGCGCCCATGCTTATGCATCAATCATTATATTTTCTCACCAACAATTAATCATTAATTTTTGTAAAAACAAAGTGGGAATATGGTATTTTCGATCTTTTTTGCAAACATAAATCTTCTTAGTGGAAATGTTATGTCCGATAATTTAATGAATTTTTCAAATAATACAAAGTGATATGTACGAAAAATTATGATACATTTAAATAATTATTATTTTGATAACTGGATTGTGTACGAAAAATTAAAGGGTACGAAAAAATACATAAAATACGGTATACTAACTTTATAGAATATTATACATGTAGCTCTATGGGAATATTATACATGTAACTTGATGGAAATATACATGTAACTTTATGGGAATATTATACATGTAACTTTATGGGAATATTATACATGTAACTTTTTGGGAATATTTATTCATGCTACTTTATAGGCATGAACAGCCCATTGGCAACACACCCACCTCACAAATCTTGCACCTCTGGTTAAATCCTTACTCTCTGCTAAACTCTGGCAACACACCAATTCCATACATCTCTGGACTTTTGAAACATTTTCACTATCAGCTAAACAGTGGCAACACAACCATTTAACAAATCTTGGACTATGGGTGCCTATCTTTACTCACTGCTAATTACTGGCTTCACAAAAGTAATTGAAGATGTTTGTGTTAATCAAGAAATACTGATGAATATAAGTCATGGATGTTTTTTCTAAGGATTTCACACTCCTTTCAATCCCCCAAAAAGAATGCCCAAAACTACTGCAACTGGGCCGATTTCCCATATGGAAAATATTTTTAACATGTACAATTTCCAATGTTACTCTTTAACATTATATAACCATATGTTGCATTTTTATCTTTGGGTTTTAGGCCGCAATCCTAACATACCTTAAACATTTCTCCCATATATTTTTCTTAAAAGGTTAATCTGACAATATGCATTAAACAGAATCATGTTACATTCTATATGCATCCACAGAAACATATTATGTTCAATATGTATCCACAGAAACATGTCAAAGCCAATATGTATCAACACAATCATGTTACAAGTCATTATGTGTCCATAGGCTCATGTTACAAGTCAATACACATATGCAGAATCATGACACAAGCCACCATTCCTAGAATTATGAAATAAGCCAACATTCACATAATCAAGCAACAAGTCACACCCATTCCAAGAATCTTGGTACAAGTCAATATACATCAACAGAATCATATTACAAGCCAATATGCATTGAAACAATTATGTTAAATCAATATGTATCCAGCGGATCATGTTACATGCCAATATGCATCCAATGAATCATGATACAAGTCAATATACATCAACAGAATCATGTTACAGCAATATACATGCAAAGTGTGTGTGTGTGTGTGTGTGTGTGTGTGTGTGTGTGTGTGTGTGTGTGTGTGTGTGTGTGTGTGTGTGTGTGTGTGTGTGTGTGTGTGTGATTTAGATTTTTAACGTAGCTTTAACAATTTTTCAGTCATATTGCTATGATGTCTGCAGTATGACAGTTTATAGTGATGTCTAGCACTGGGGCATCATGCCGCAGACATGAGGCATGATGTCCCACCCAATCACATCACCCTGACACCAGGCCGACCAGTCCTAACACTAACCTCTTAATGCTGAGTGCCAAGCAAGGCAGCTGTTAGTACCATTTTTTGAAGTCTTTGGTACACTCGGCCGGAGTTCGAACCCACGACCTCCCGCATCCGAGGCAGACGCTCTAACCAATAGGCCACCGGAGCGGTCTACATGCAAAGAATTATGTTACAAGCCAATATGCATTCACATAATCATGTTACAAGCCCATATATTACCCACATAATCATGCTACAAGCCCCATATATATCCAGATATGCATGTTACAAACCCCTATGTATCCAGAGGATCATGCTAAAAGTCATTATATAAATATATAGATGTACATGAGCATGTTAAAAATCCATATGTATCCACAAGATCATGCTACAAATCAATATGCATCAGATCCACAGAATTATGTTACAAGTAATTACAAGACATATGCATCTGATGAATTCATGTTACAAGCCAATATGCATACACAGGATCATGGTACAAGTCATATGCATGTACAGGATCATGTTACAAGTCATGCATCCAAAGATCATGGTACAAGTCAAATGTGCCTACAGGATCATGTTACAAGCCCATATATATATATATATATATATATATATATATATATATATATATATATATATATATACTTATCTACATGATTATATATATCTTTACAGGATCAGGTTGGAAGTCATATACATCCAAAGGATCATGTCATAAGTCATTTACATCCACAGCAGCATGCTACCAACTAGTATGGAAAAACAGTATCATAATACAACCCAATAAGCATCCAATGAATTCATGTTACAAGCCAATATGCAACCAAAGAATCATGATGCAAGCCAATATGCAACCACAGAATCATGATGCAAGCCAATATGCAACCAAATCTGCACCCTCGATGATTCTGTGCTACAAATTTTTCCATTGGCACCTTCACTGGTTAAATATCTCTGCATATAAAGCAAAATTCCAAATTTGTTACTCATGTACAAAAAGGAGAGATGCTGCCATGATTTTATCTCAAGGGGGACATTCACTTCTGTCACTGAAAAAAGGGTGGAGTAGAAAAGCAGGAGGGAGGAGGAAACGGCCATTGTTTAATATTGACCCAACACTTCAACATCTGTATCTCTTTCTTCCTGCTTCACTTTTTAAGAACTCTACTGAAATCAGAATCTTTAAAAGATGTCACCTCTAATTATATACACATTAATCTGTTAATTACTTCTTAGCATATTCTGTTTCTTATCTGTGTATGAATATTGTTTTGTGCTTCCTTCTGAAGGGGAATAATATATAGCTTGAATATGTTGGGAAACTGATCTTTATGGTTGTTATGTACAATTTTCCAGCGCTCAGAGATATTATCTTTTGGATACATTTGCTCCAAAAGGATTTTTCACTAACATAAACTTATGTTCTTGAATCAGTAGTTTACTGACTACTGTGCCGGATTTCTTATCTGTTCCATAATGCTGTATTAGGGATTTTAGTCCATCAATGCCACAGTCTGCTTGTGCAGACAGAGGTACATGTATTCAAATAAATATCTTTACTGCTTAATTTAGTTTTTTCATTATTACTTATTCGGTTTATCTCAACCATGATACGGATATATGATTCTGCAGCATATAATCTGCAGGGCTAAAATGACTGATAAAAGAAATGAAAATTGTGTTCTACTTTTACATTGTCTGTATTTTAATTAGGCTCAGTATTCTGCCTTTTTATATTTATTTTTGAAATACCACTGAAAGGGAGATAGACCGTTATTCCATCTATTTTTGTCCATCTAACATGTACATCTAACTTGTATTTAAACCTATTTTTGGACTTAAAATCACTCACTGGTATCTCCATTAACACTTCCCCAGCTCCAATAATCCAATATACATGTACTTCATAACTTTAGACATTACTGTCATCATTACTATTATCAGCCAGTATTTGCCTAATGAAATGGTAATCTGAAGATAAGCTATGCCGGGAATCAGATATTTGGGGTTTTCTGGGTATTTTAAGCATTTGTAAATCTACCGTAATGGAAGGTTCAAACTACGTCATAACACTTATTCCAGGGCATAATGTGCCAATCAAACTTACTTTAACAACCATTCATATCATGCTTGAAGAATCCAGAGGTGTAAACAGTTACTTACCCAAAAAACAGATGTTGCAACAAGAACGGTTAAAAAAATTGTATACTTTGCCAAGCACATTTTCATATGTGAGAGTTCTCGCACATACTGATCTCCAAGTGTGTGTGTGTGTGATCTGGATCTTTAACGTAGCTTTAACAATTTTTCAGTCATATCGCTACAGTGTCTGCAGTGTGGCAGTTTATAGTGATGTCTAGCACTGGGGCATCATGCCGCAGACATGTAGCATGATGTCCCACCCAATCACATTATCCTGACACCAGACCGACCAGTCCTAACACTAACCTCTTAACGCTGAGCGCGAAGCGAGGCAGCTGTAAGTACCATTTTTATGTCTTTGGTATGACCATGACCTCCTGCATCCGACTCAGATGTTCTATCCACTTGGCCACCGAAGCGGTCCTCCAAGTGCATGAGTTCGTACAAATTTTGCATGACTCACGCAACAAACACCGTGGCAGCATCTCTGTGTAAGTGCTTTAGATATCAATTAATGCATTTTGTGAAAAGAATTTTTGCTGCTCTTCCAATACATTCTATTTGTCATGCAGGGAATAAGCAACATCAATTTCTGATAGGTGGTTATTGTCTAACCTGGAGCGGAACAAGCAATAACCATCAACGGTAGTTCAGTGTAACATATTTCGTTGTGTGTCACACCGGTACTGCAGCTTTCAAATCGTTCAAAATAGACAAGATACAATTCAACATAGAAACTTCATGTAAATGTGGTTATTAAATGATGAATGAAGTACTTCATTATACACATGGAACATATCTGGAATGTATCCATTATGCTGAACATGCTGCTGGGTTAAGATAATTAGAATGGAATGGGGGACAGGTTATGAACAATATCATTTTCTGTTAATTTGCAAACCGAGAGGGATTTATAATTCTCAGTAATCTTTTTGTATTGACTAACAACAACGCATGCCTGTGACTGCAGATGCTGTTTCAGCTGAATCCTAGATTTAAAGAATAACAAGGCAAACTACCGGTAATAATTATTATTCATGAATGCTGTAGACTAAAATAACTGGCATCAGGTAAGTATCGTTTGGTTTTGATTTTTCCTCTCTTCTATTGATATGAGTATTGTTATAGCAAAAGTATCGATGCACTGATTTACTGATGAATTGTTTCACCCCCAGACATGTTGACACAAGCAGTCAAACCTGGTTCATCATCCATCTATAGTCCATCATCATGAGAAACTTTGTTCATCATAGTTCATGAATATGTTCATGCACTTGCTCATGAATGATGATGACCCAATTTGTGAACTTTTATGAACTCTTCATGAATTCAGTTCATGAATATTTCATGAACTGTTCAAGAACAGTTTGTGAAGTGTTGTTGATGAACAGTTCATGAATTCATAATTTCATGAATTGACCATTTTCAGTTCATGCACATTCATGAATAGTTCATGAACCTTTTGATGAACCTTCATGAATGGTTCATGAAATGTTCATGAACAGTTCATGCCAGTTCATGAATTATTCATGATTATTTCATAGACCCACATCCATTGTTTGTTCATCAGCAATTGCAATTTTAAGCATCTTTTAAAAATTATTGTACCAGTTTTTCCCAAATCTGACAGAGGATACTGACGTGAAAGACTTTGACCATGCTGATTCACCATAAAATAACGATACCTATTTCTACAACCTGACTAAAATTTTAAACAACTATGAATATGTCTCAAAATTGGTCAACAGAAGTTGACAAATTTATACAAATGATGCTGATCCACCATGAATTAGGGCAGATGTTACTTCAGAGAGAAAATTATTTTAAACGACAACTTCTCACTCACTGCTAAACAGATCTTAGCCCATTCTGATATTTGTATTACGCTATGAAGGGCTATTGGTTGTATGGAAATTACGCTGAGTCACCATCAGATATTGCCACAATTACTAAAAATGGAAA
>JAECUM010066542.1:0-15432 GCA_016617855.1 Megalonaias nervosa | reverse complement strand
GAATTGATTATGATACGTATTTACAAATGTAGCAATGATTAGTCAATTTCTCGATCGATATGGGTGAAATAAGTCAGCGGGGTCCTTGTAGTTCTTACATTCAATATCCAAGTCGTCTAAATGGAGGAATTAGATGTATTCCTTTCCCGATACATACACAAAATTTCGATGGATAACGACTTTTTTGTGCTCGAGTGTACGATCAGCTGAATATGGAAACAATTGATGGCAATGTTGTTTGCATACAAATGTGTAGAAGAACACGTCCCGTCGTTGGCTTGAAAAAAAAAGATATTGAAATTCAAAAATATATGTAAACATAAACGTTCTAGAACAGGGGTGCACAATATTTCTCGGCCAAGGGTCAGATTGCATTTTCTAAGACCATTCGAGGTCAGCTAACAATATTTCTAACACCTCTCGAGGGCCGCAAACACTAATTTCTTTAATATAATTACTGTTTACGAGCCAGATTTCTGTGTCGTTTTAATTTGCCCTGAGGGCCGAACAGAACACGTTCGTGGGTATGATCCGGCCGCGGGCCAGGGGCTGTGCACCCCTGTTCTAGGATATGGGTGGAGAACCCACTAACCTTCGGGCTTTGATATATATTTCTTGTATCGGAAGGACTGAATCCCAGACTGCATTATTTTAAAGTTTAGAAAATGTACACTTCAATGTTGACTTGTCCCAACAGTAATAATTTATCGTCACTATCTTTCAGACACTTGAATGAATCTTTACATTCTCACGGGGCTGAAGGAGGGGTGGGGATACAAAAATGTAATAATAAAGAAATAGAAAAACGCAAACAATGGAGCAGCAGATTGGCTGAACCCTACAAAGGTTTTAGGAGAGTCCGTTTGCAAAATTAAGGATTCCTATAAAAGCTGAGAACAAACGTCAACAACGTCAAACAGAAACCTCTAACCGAACATATTTCCATACGTCGGGAAATCAGACCGCAATAACGAAATCGTCCTGGTTAGCTCGTTTTTGTTATTCCCCACTGACGTATTTTTTTTTAAATTTTTTGTTTTCATCATTTAGGCGTGTTTGTTTGCGCGTCGCACACACACTTGTTGTGGTTCAGCCTCTCTGCTGATGTGTGTGTTTGACTTAATTAAATAACCATTATATCAATAATGATCGGTGAATCTCATACATCTAAACTAGCTCGACAGCGACTAGAAGCAATTAAGAAATATTTCCCCATGAGAGATTCTGTCAAACAAAGATTACAAGCGCGCCAGGACGCTCAGGTAGAATGTGCAGAGGGTACAGCAGAATTGTTTAAACCGGTTACTAGGGCTACCGAAGGGATTAAGAAAGATACCGAAGAAGTTACAGAAGCTACAGAAGCCTTCTTCCCACGTTGCAGCAAACCGCGGTAGCAACTGGAAAAATAGAAGAATGAACTAAGAAAACAAGAAAGATTCTAAGAGGACTTCCATGTGAAATAGCTGATATTCAATCACAAGAAACATTTACGGATATTGGCCAGCCTTATTCTGAAGAACCACAACCTGACGTTCAACCTCCTCAACCAAAAGTAAGACAACCAGCAACAGGAAAATTTCGCGATGATGCGGTTACACTTATCAGGGGAAATACAGAAAATGCCATTGATGTTGCACTAGATTTTGATAGAAAAAAATTGATTATCGAAAACCTAATGTAGCAATAGCAAAAAAAAGGACTGGATTAAAACGATATTTAAGATTTATGCTGATGTACCAGCACGTGCTTAATTTGCTGATAGGCATCCTGAATTTATATTATTTAATCAATCAATCCGCGCAGAAGAAATTCGACGTAGACAAGAATCAGAACAGATAGAACAAATTTTAGAAATGAAAGAACAAACAATATCACCGGAAACAAGTAAGAAGAAGAAATAAAAAATAAATAAAAAAAGAAAGACATCATCCTCCTATTCCGGAACTACAACACATCGAAGATGACAATTCTACCTCCGGTGCTACTGGAAGTGGTTTTGGTACGGGTACCAGAGGATGTGGTCTTTTTACTCAGTGTCCCAATAATGTCCTTGCCGACGTTGACAGATTAGAAATCCTCACTGGAGGAAAACGAGCCGGTAATAATTCCCCAGAAATCATTAATGAAGCAGCTGCTATTTGTCAGAGATTATTTACAGGTGGTATCATGGATATTAATGTATATCGAGCCCTCATTGATGAAATCGCCGATGTTTACCACAGTGATTGATCGGGTATACAATTAAATCAGTGACAAGAAAATAAGATGATCATACATAATGCTCAACGTGGACCGACCATGGTCAGGGTGATAAATTCGAGATTACCAACATATAGCGCGTACTACGGAGATGGACTTGGTGATGTTCTTCAGGGTCTATTCAGAAGGTTAGCCACAAAAGCAATACCTGTTGCAAAGCAGTTGGGAATGAAAGCCATCGACGTTATTCGTGATAAAGGAATTAGTACTGTTGGAGATCTTGCCGATAAAGCATTCTCGACAATCAAGGATAGAATAGCACGATTAGTAAGACGAACACCTCAACCAGTAAAACCTGAGCCATTAAAATTACCCAGTACAGAAGCTATGCCTGCAAATGTTAGCAAAATAATAAATCAAGCTGCTAATCAAAAACTTGCAGAGGTGGCTGATGTCCCCCTATCAGAAGATGAAAAAAAATATAACCGCAAGTTTAATAGCAGGAAGTGGTATTCGTGTTAGACGAACACGATAATAATAAAATGTTCAAGCGCGTATCTGATCCCGCACTCGGCACGGACACACCAGTTCTCAAGGATGAATCTGTGCGCGATTATCAGTATTATTCTTATGATGCACGACAACCAGATCAGCGTGGGCAAATCGAATTACAAGTTCAGGATACAAGTAGATATTTCTTACCCACGGAGGCATTTATCGAGGTCGAAGGTGAGATCCTAAGAGATAATAATGATCCATATGGCGATGGTGTTAGAGTTGGCTTTGTCAACAACGGTATCATGGCGTTGTTCGACAGCGCTACATATACCATCGACGGAAGAAATATTGAATCTATTCAGAAAGACGTCGATGTTGCCACGATGATACTTGGTCTTGCAAGATACAGCAACGATTACTCAAGATCAGCTGGTCCGTCAATGATGTTTGCCAAGGATAATTCTGACTAACCTGACAACAGACAGCATCTTTTGGTACAAACACCGCGTGCTACTGCACCTGACCAACAACCAGTTGGAATGATAGCCCGACCCGCCGCTCAATATTTCAATATTGCAGAGTATTAATCCAGAATTCAACTTAGGATTCACAGCACGTCAGTCAATGCTAGCAGGTGTGCGTATAAGATTTCCACTGTCACACATCTTTGTATTTTGCAGAAATATCAGAAAGGTTATTTTCGGAGCCAAGGATGCAGTTGTACTTCTAAGAAAAGATACCGACAATGGTGCAGTCTGTCGACCTGCTGGTAATGCCGGTAAAGCAATAATAACAAAACTTTCGTTGTGGTTGCCAACAATGACTCCATCGCTGATTGAAGAAGAACGTCTGCTTTCTTTTATGAATCAAGGTGGTAAATCAACATTATCATGGTTGACAACGACTACAGATGCGGTACAAAGTAACATCGACGGGTTATTCACATGGCCGATAGCATCACAATGGGGTGTCTCTACATCGCGACATATATTTATTGCGTTCCAAAATGCTGCACGAGTAAACTCATAAACACACAGTGCAATGATATTTGACCAGCTTGGCGCCACAGAAGTTTCGTTGAGGATAAATGGACATCAAGAACCTTCCGAGGATATATTACTAAATTTTGCTAACAATTATGTTGCACGTGAATATCATCGTTTGATGTCATTCATGGGAAGTGATCAAAATGTCGATACTGGTTTACAAATATCACAGCTAGATTTTATAACGCGGTATCCAATCTACTACTTTACACTGGAACACTTGGATTTGTTCAGACAATCGTTAAACGCAAACCGTCTCCTTTCCATGTCCAATTTTGATTTACTTGATGCTGCTGAGAGATTAAATATCAAAACTTTCAGAAGTGTTTTATGCGTGATCAATTACCAAAACAACCATATCGTTTTGAGACCGGTATAATTAATATCGATAGAAGTTCTGGTCCAAGTGCTCATTGGGTTGCATGTGCGATTGATCCAAGTGGAATTGTTTATTTCGATTCGTATGGGCTGGCACCACCGAAGGAAGTTTTTAAATATGTCGACAACGGTGATAAAGTCACTGTCAACACTCCCGTATGGTATTCAACATTACCAACAGAAAAATAACCGATCCACCAATATGTGGCCGTGAATCACTCGCTGCACCCGATGCTATTTCAAAATCAGCGATTTCATCGCCAACGACACCACCTCATAAAGTTGTGAGTGATTATACGAGTTAAGTTTTAAATAATCGCTAATCGTATAACGGTTGATATGTATGGAAGATCCTCTATGAAAGACAAGAAGAAAGAAGATATCGATTTATCGAAATTTGCTACAAAAGATGAACTCGCCGATATCATGAATCTTTCCGGGGTTGCCCGAGACGAAGTAGTTGTTTTTTCAGGATAAATACGGCGTTCTAAAAACGAATAACATTAAATGGATCGACAAAATTCGTAGAGTTCTCGGTGCTACTACGGAAAATATCCCAGTTTTTACTGACGGTGGTAGAATTAGAGACTCAAATATATCATTTATAACTATCAGAGATGAAATAAAAATAGCGTTGCGGATTGTTTAAAATCCACCGGTGATACAATGACAGGTTAACTCAACATGAACGGAAATAAAATCGTTGTTTTAAGAGAACCAACAGGTGATGCAGATGCCGCATGTGGAGATAAAGATACGTCAATCGATGACAAATTAAGTACACTACGAACCGAGTATGACGTTCACGTAAATATGTTTATAAATACTCGTAGAAATTTTCAAAAACTTAATAAAATCGCAGATGATTTCTTTGGAAGTCCAATGGTTGTCGACGCAAAACTCTCTGAAATTAACATAAACCTAGAAGAGATTGTCAGTGGAATTGCTAATATCGTTCAAAAACTAATCTGATTAAAATTCCTCACGCAGCGACCAATAACGCCGTCATCAATATCGTATACACAGTATCATCAGGATCATCAACATGGTCACAGCAAAATAACACTATCAAACATACCGCGACGGTTACTGGTGTGTACAGACTGTCTGTGTTCAGCGCTGCAAAATTCAGGATATTTACTACGTATTCATGGCGTCATTCGACTGATAATTTTTTCTGGAACCGTGTCTATTGTATTAAATAAAGATGTCGAAGAAATATTTATATTGAAACCATCTGATAAAAAAATAACCGGAGCATCTTACTGGTGGTGTCTGGAATTTGTCGCTGAAACACCTCAATTGATTGCTTAATTCAACAACGTCATTAAGTATAATGACTTCACCAATGACTTCGTCATCACTAACATCGATGGCTTTGCCATTGTCACCAACGGCAGGTCTGAACATCGTAAACAAATTCAGATACGAGTAAGCGTGTTTGTTACAGACCCAACTAAAAAACATCATTGACGAGTACACAATAAAAATAAAAAAAAAATACCGTAGACGCATCGTTGTTACTGATATAATTGTTTATTCTGCATCTGCGATCGTCGCTAGAACAACAAATATAATCGGATCATTGTCAACCACATATATAATAACACCAATAATAGGAATTTCCGTCGCATTTATAACCGGTATTGCTGGTATTCTTAATATAATTGCAAAAAAAGATATCTACGTGTGCGGCTGACAAATTACATCGGCGGTAACACACACACACGCCAAATTATCATCACTGATATCATCAGGTCTCAATGGTGGAGTAATATCAGATCAAGAATTCGCAGAAATGATTATGGTTTACTATGACGATGGCGGAGCCATTGACAAAGTCAATTTACTTCCTGATTTAAAATCAAGTAAATAATAATAACAACAATGGCAACGCCATCCTCGACGCCGCAAGAACTCCTCCAACAAATCGTCGCTAATACAACACCGTCAACAACTATGATGATATCAACGAGTTCAACTAATCCTAAATTCGATACTGTTTTTCCAACGGCAATTCCAGCGAAAGAAATCGCATTAGCACAATTGCGAATATATTACAGTTGGCCAAATATAAGATCAAAGTCATTCGGTGGGTTACTCGCAAATAACTCGTTAGGTTTGTCTTATAAAAATAAACCTGATGGAACTCCAGGTTGGCAAGTTGTAGGTATTCCTACGGGCAGTTATCAAATAGAACAGATCAACGATGAATTCCAACGTAGGATTAAATCTATAACAGGGCGAGAATCTAACATCGCTATTACTGTTCATGAACCAACATTATCAGCCGCGATAGAAATATCAACGCCGGATTACTCCGTTGATATATATATCAATCATCGATTAGAACTGTACTAGGATGGCCAGAAGTGCCACCGGTTTATCAAGGACATCCAGAACCTAAACGAGCTGATTATGTTTCGGATAAAAGAATATTTTTTTTTAAATTTCCAACTTATCGAAGAGGATTTCCATGGATGAGAGGATTTACGGCGAGTACAGTAAAAAACTTTCACCGCATCTACCGGTGAAAAACTTCCTGAATTCACTACTTCAATTTTCATTCTTGACAGCGATAAAAATTGGGTTCTCAACGATGATATTTATAATTTTTATTCTAATAATATTAAATCCGAACACAAGCGAGAAAGCGATAACCTGCGAAATTTCTTTTCGAGTATAACACAATATTACAATGATGATATAAAGCAACAGATCATTGAAACTATGCAACATTTAAACCAAGTTGTATCAGACCTTGAATATTTAAATAAAATCATCGTCGAAACAGTGATTACCAAAAGTGTAATTCCTCCTCCCGTTTATCCATACCAAAAAATAAATCAAAAACAATTATTTCTCGATTTCTTTAAAATAACCGAAGAACAATTACTAACATTTGTAATACAGGAATATAACTCTGATATTTTAAGAAAATCAGTTATTGATATAATCGATGAATACTCTCCAAAGATCGCAGACGCGTGGAGAAAAATATCTCCACCAGCGAATATTCTCCGACATAACAATGATCCCCACGCTGGAGGTCGTCATGTATCACCATGTGTTGTAAACATCACATCGACGATCCCAGTTAATTTCGTGTGTGACGCCATCAATGGAAGTTATCTCGTAGACGTTGAAAAATCCACTATGTCACAACAATGATATATTTTATACCCATTTACCCCCGAAGTACCCCCCTCCCCGGGTTTTAGTTGTGTCAATACCCGTTAATCCGGTTTATATGCGATGTCATAATCCACTATTGTCACGGATACATTTTAGACTTACTGACCAGGCCGGACACTTGCTTGATTTACGTCAGGAAGTTCTGGCAATAAGTTTGTATGTACGCTCATAGAACTCTAAGATCGTCAACGAATTAAAATTACACGAATAAATATAATCGATCATGCAATCATCGACGAAATCATCGGGAATAATTGCAGAGATAGAAAAACTAAACCATACACAACAATTGATGGTGTGTTATTATTGTCTAAACAAAATTCGTAAAAAGAATATCGATGATGCCATCGATGTGGTAAAAAATTCTGAATTGAACAAAAATAAATCTGAATTTGAATCAGAATAGAATCTGAATCTGAATCTGAATCAGAATAAATATTATAATCATGAATCTGAATAAATGTTATTATCAGAATCTGAATCTGAATAAATATTATTATCAGAATCTGAATCTGAATAAATGTTATTATCAGAATCTGAATCAGAATAAATATTATAATCAGAATCTGAATCTGAATCAGAATAAATATTATTATTAGAATTTGAATCTGAATAAATATTATAATCTGTCTCTGCATGTTATAATCAGAATAAATACTATTAATTGGAATCTAAATCAGAATAAAAAATAAAAATGAAAAATAAATATAACATGTCAGAATATAATCTGAATCTGAAAATAAGAATAAGAAATAAATATAATATGTCAGAATATAATCTGAATAAATATCATAATCAGAATAAAAAATAAATATAATGTGTCAGAACATAATCTGAATCTGAATCAGATTTTAAAAAAATAAAATAAATATAATATGTCAGAATATAATCTGAATAAATATTATTATCAGAATCTGAATCAGAATCAAAATAAATATTATAATATGTTTCTGCATGTCAGCATAAAAATAAATACTATTCTGCGCAAATATATTATAATCAGAATAAAAATAAGTAAATAAAAAAATAGCAAAAGAGAGTACCTGTCGAGCAGGTTGAATGACGTCCGATATATATCTTCGGGGTAATTGTTATATTTCTTTCTCACTATAATTGTAATTTTTCTGTCTCATTGTAATTGTTGGATGGCTAAGCGCGATAGGGGTAAAACACCCCCTCGGCGAACCCCAGGCGTTTTGAGGTTCGGGGGTGCCGGGCGAGTTACACCTGGAATTAGTTGTTTTTTTTTTACAATCTTACATCACCCGTACACAAGTATATCTCATCATCAACTAGTCGCAGGTGCCCCCAATTATAATAGCATCTGACGCCGAATGCAAGATAATATATCTTTAGAATTTCTCGAGACTCGAACATATGGTGAGTTTCCACTGGTGGATCCATACGCGGACGCCTTAACCCCACGGCTACCGGTGTTGTTACAGTACACAGGTAAAATTAAGTATATAACTATTCGCTACCACAGTTACTGGTGACAGCGCTTTCAGTGACCTCGTCAGTAGCGACGTTGTCACTGCACATAAAGTTCTTCAACTGTCTCATACGTGAACTTATAGTCATTTTTTGTTTCGTATTCGTGTGATAATTATAACTTAATATTTTCGATCGAATTTGCAAGTGACACAAGTTTTTGAATATCTTCATCATCTACTGATTGTCTCAATGCCTGTTGGAGTTACTTAATACATCGATACTCGGCTGCTAATGTATATCTTCCATCATAGTTCCGTTCTTGTAGCGCTTCAAATTCATTTATGATTTTATCAGGGTCCAACTGTTCTGATAATTCTATATCCTCGTCATTTAACTTTTTAATCTCAGAAATAATTGCATGAATATTTTCGCAATTCATTATATAATAAATATTTGTTTAAAAGAATATTTTCTGAATCAGAATCAGAATAATAATATTTATTATACACATTTCTACCTGATGTCATTCGGGAAATAGAATACATGTAGGTCTGTATACTTTTAGACCTGGATTTGTACACACGCAAGCGGCGCGTGATTTATATTTACCTGTACTAGCAGACGACAACCTACATGTGAGTTCAGTTATACTGAATAAAATCACAATTATTGTAAACTGTAGCGTGGGTTTATTTCAATTTCCAAACATACTATACTGCATAAAATATCTGCATTCGATAATCACACATACATTTTCTGCATAAGATGTCATTCGCGAGATTATAAAATACATGTAGGTCTGTATATACATCTATGCTACCTGTCTTTACAGGTAAAAGCTAAAAATAACTTACCTGTATTTTGTTCTGTTATGAGAAACAGTAAAAAAAAAACAACAATCGAGGCACAGTCACATAATATTATGCACTTGTAAGCGGGGCAACTGCTTAGTTACTCTAGCGGAGAAGTCGTTGCTTGACGGAGATATCTTCCTTCGTCATCTAATACTATAGGAACATAAGAAAATGATACCTTTTGGTTAAATTTTCTTGAATAAACCGATTTAGTTATATTATCTGCGACACGTTGTACTGAAGGAATGCAAGTATCAAAATATTTTCCAGTTGAATTCATTGATTGAAATATTATTTCCTCGCCAGTCTCCGTGTTCACGGATTTAAGAATTTTCGGAAAATTACTATATTTCCCATTACCACCGCATGCAGTATTCTGACTTTGTGTAATACCTTGCAAATTCGATAAAGAATTATTTTTTTTAGTCCCATCAATATGATCGATTACAAGTCCATCTTTGATTACTCAATGAAAACATTCGAACACGAATCTGCGTGAGTAATAATGTTTTTCTCCAACAGTAAACACGAGATAACCAGTATTAGTGACAACACCTACTGGTTTTATAGTCTACAGTTCCTGATGACATCATCACGAGATGCTTCATAATTGGTTATGGTGGGATGTTTCACAAATTAATTTTGCTTCATTTGTATAATAATATAATTTGTCTAAGTAATTATTTCATTGTTGAGGTGAAGATCTGGCGAGATGGTCTTCAACGCTTGTTATGGGAAATTTGACGCCATTGGTATTAATTTTTATCATAATATCGTTTCAGCTCTCTGTATCTTTTACCACCACATTGCACAGACAACTGCGTTTTTCCTCTGACTCCAACACCATATTTCAAACATAGTTTTTGTCCTACACTTATACGCCGAAAACTTTGCATATGGTAACCACAGAATTGATTTACGCATGCGCGGTTACACGGAGTTGTAAATCCTATCATAAGCCATCTGCATTGATTGTTTGCTTGTATCATCATATATATATGTTTAATTAAACACATATTTGCCTTAATTATAATATGGAGGAATTCACGAGATTATCCGCAATTAAACCTTCTAGAGCTAGATTTGATCTTGATAAGCTCAATGACTTCGTCATTGGGAAACCAAAATTTAGTTTTTCGATGCAAAACCTGGCGCTGATGAATAAAGATATAACTGATCGTATCAACGAAGCCAAGAAGGAATTTAGCAACTATGATGCAGTTTATACGTGGTCAACATTCAGAATCATATTGCTGGAAGGAGAGATCGATGGTAGAATGAATGACGAGCGATGAAGGAAATTTATTAACTACCTCGATGATCGGCGATATATTATTCTAGTAAAATTATTTATTCAGACAGACGACGACGTTTGGGTTATCCGTGACAAGCGTGACCCTGTCCGCGTGACCGTTGGACGTTGCATCGTCACGTTGAATAAAAATTCGAAAACAGGGACGCTGACTGGTTATGACAAACCATATTATGAACGAACGTATCCTGTGACTGCAGTTGTTTATGCGTTATATCCGTTAAATGATAAACCTAGCGTTGATGATCTTGCACCGATGAAACTGTTATCAACAACGACAAAGTCGCCGTCGGGGATAAATTGTGTACCTGAGCGAATCACAGAACATTTCGCAGCAGCGGTACGTGTAAACGGTTTAACAGATCATTGACGTGATAAAATAAACACGTGGGCGGAGCGAGTTAAAGATACCGGAACGTCTATCAGCGACGTTGCTGAGTTAGAAAAGATATTAAGATTTCCAATTACGGTGAAAACGCTCACCGGAGAGTTTTTATACGCGCCGAAATACACAAAAAATGGAGCTCCGTTAACAACCATTGATCATATCGCGCATGCATGCACGCCTTCAGTAATGATATTTTAACAAAACAGAACAGTTACATTTTTTACGTCGGCGTTATATTTTGTTTTTATCAACAATATCAGTAAGAGTGACCCTGATCTGTTTGGTTGTTTCGAAGTTCCGATGATGGAAATTACGATCAGTTTGTGCGGCCTAGCGTAAAAATTTATCGTGCAGAATCTCTCCACGAAGAAATAAAAAATATTGCGCTGACATACACGAACGGTGATGAAATCACTGTCGAACAATTACTAAATAACTTTTCCCGTTCCATCAGTTGCTGCTCAAGTTACTCAGGAGAAAAATTCATGGAGATTTACAAGATCGGAATTTCTCGAAAATGTGCAGCTAAGCTGCGTCGAATACGGATATGGCGGATTATGGAATACTCGATACGATCACAGCGACGTTATATCAGTTGATATGGTAGCGTGTTATGCTGGAAGTTTTCTAGGATACGGATAGTGTTTTGAATACTTTAAAAGATTTGGTCATCCACGTCACGAGATGACAAGAGTTGCGATAAATGGACCTTTACCAGATTTTGATCTGACTGGATTCGCCTGCGTCGGTTCATTTGAATTTGCACGAGATCTTCGTCCGATTGTTTATGTGTGGTTTGGAAGACATTTCTCATAAAAACACCGGGCTCCTATTGTGTTGTTACGATACATGCATGATGTAAAAAGTTTGATATCGTTGAAAGTAAGTGGCGCGATAATATTGTATCGTCCGCAGAAACAAATTCGATGTAGAAAGTGATATCAGGGACAAACTTCCTAATCTTGATGAGGATAAAGTTGTTAAACTCGTCGATGTTGTATCCAGGTACAGCAAAGAAAATAATGAGAAAGTTGCAAAATATCTCGGCAGAAAAATAATAGGTAAGTTTACTCAAGTTGGTGCGTATGATCATAAACGAACGTGTACCAGGTTGATCATGGACGATGCAGGACTCGATTTTATAATTGCTGATACAACGGAGAAAGGTGCGTTTGTGAACCGAAATGATGTTTGGTTGTCGAACGGAACTAAATTAGGTACAATTGTGAGTTACACCGATGGCGAGTCTCCGCAATTTACTCATTTAAGATCTTCGATGCTCGCGTACATTTCAATAAATTTTCTATTGATGATAAACAGATTTGTTGATACCGCGGTTAGAGTTGCCACAGATTCATTTTATATAAATAAAAAATATATGGACGAGCTACATGGATTACTTGGTATTGGTGAATGGTGATCATGGAGATTAAAACGCGAAAACATATTTACTTATTCTGAATCTGCCGACGTTGAAATTGCAGAAAAGTATTACAAGAATAACAATCAAATACCGGCATCGACAGCGCCATTTGTGTATGATCCTGTAGCCAGGCATAAAACCGTTTATCTTAATGGGTGTGGTGGTTCTGGTAAAACAACACGCGCGATTGCATTATTTAGAAACACAGATATGATTGTACTGACGCCCACACACAGACTCGCCAGAGAAATGAACGAACGAGGGGTAAAATCACAGACGTATCAAAGTGTTTTTTTTTTTTTCCCCTTGGTGCGGAGACGCATAGACTCCATCGCGGATGGGTGAGAAATATGTTCCTGGAATTGTTATCTGGGATGAAATTTGTACGGTGTCGTTGGAAGTATTAAAAATGTTTCTTACGTGGCTGTTATTAAAGAATACGGATGTGATAATGTGTGGCGATCATGGTCAACCACAACCTTTTGTTGGACAATCTCCATCACAAGGATTAACTATTTCTGACACAAATATTTGGATTATTGATGATCGGATCGAATGGTCAAATTTAGTTTCTCTCGCAGTATCTCGAGTTAGAAAAATATCTCAGTTGCACAGGGTTATTAAGGATTGCGCAATAGCCAAAGAAATCACTGATGATTTAAATAACAACTTCATCGTCATCAAGAAAAAATTATCTGGGTATCGACAATCTGACAAAAAAAAATAACCGCGATTGATTTTGATCTCGACGTTGAATTTATCATGACACTGAAACAACGACAGAATAATCACTGTACAAGTTGTAACTGTAATATGTTGTGGCAGTATTCGAATAATAATCCAAGAAAATTTACCGTCGACAGAATTAATAGTAGTCTTGGTCACACACTCGAAAATGTGATGCTGACCTGTCTTGAATGCAATCGACATACGGACGCCAGTTTACAGAAGTGAACGCGGTGGTAATTGTGTGTCTTCAGGAATTACTTGTAATTGTTCACGTACAAATCCACGTTGAGGAGCAGTTGAATCTAGTCTGTAGAATCCAAGTCTACCCGTGGATCTTACCACGCTGGAAATTTTATGTGTGGTCACACTCCAGATAGGATAAGTTGCTCTTTTTCTACCCCCTTCAATTTCACCGGGTTCATATAAATATCTGACAGTCACATTACCTAACACTGGTTGTTTTTAAAAATCACGTCATTGTACAGTTATATATTATTTTTTATTATTTAACGCAGCTATCACACCTAGTAATTTCGCAACCCATTCTCGAGATCTCGTATCTGCCTGAACTATTTCCTTCGCATAATGGTATCCAAATAATCTCTCAGCAAGTGTTCGATTAAATCGTTCAACGATTGCCTGATCGCGATAAATTGCGGTATGTCCTCGTCTGATTTTGACATTATGATGCTTCATCAACGACGATACTGCACGAAGAAATTCTTTGCCAGGATCAACCTATAATTGTTGTGGCCATTGCAAGGGTCCTCGTTGATAAATTTGTTCAAACGCAGATGCAACTTCAGATGCTGTTTTAGTTGATAGTGGTTCTGCTTCTTTATACCTACTTGCAACGTGAACAACAGTTAACGCGTATTTGTATGTGCGTGATCGACGTCTACGTGTTTTAATAGTATCGTGTGGTAAAAACAAAATATCTACTTGATGAACTTCATTGGGAGTATTAACATCAAAATGTGCGTGTTGAATTCTTTTAGGCGGACGTAGATAGATTTGCCATATTGCCTGTCGTGGTAACCACGCTGCAGCAATAGCACGTGGGACGTTTGCTGCTTCAGTAACTTTACTAATAGCTCCTCTGCCCCTCCAATATCCCCTTGGACTATAATAACCTGATTCTATTATTATAGTTATCTATGATTAATTACCGCCCCTAACACTAGTTTACCTTTCATCGCAGATTTTACTGGGAAGCTAGCAAGTTTATCCCTGAGAGATTTACTTTTTATAGAATTCAGCGCTTGAATCAACTTCACATCTGTGAGGTGTCGTTGTTGTAAATCTTTGTTCTTGTACGCAACATCTTGAACGTGACACGCTTGATTAATTGCGTTTATTGGATACTCTCCGGGTCTTGGTTGCTCTCGTTCGTCAAGTCGGATATCAAGTCGGGTTCCAGGACCACAATAATTATATCCAAGAAGCCGTTTTTCTCCTGGGTATTTGGCCCACGGAGCTCCTGGTAATTTTCCCAGCGAAGTAGCGATATCACTACCTGTCATCGACAATAACTTCGTCTTCGACGAAATAAATTTGCATTTGCTTGTACCACATTTCACACACTTGCCTGTAAGTGCACGCTGGCTATATTGTGTTATCTTTGTCGTTAATCTACTGGTGGGGGTGGATGCTCTGCATCGATAAAAAATATAAATTCATATTATTTATGTCATTGATTTCTCAGCGACACGAAAGCAAGAGCCAATCAAGCATCATGCAGCATTACCAAATTCTATCAGAGCAATAATAATAGGTCCATCTGGGTCTGGTAAGACGCAATTATTGCTTAATCTGATAATGAGATGGCTAAAGTGGGATCAGTTGTACTTGGTTGCTCCATCCGTAGATGATCAGCGATGCTACGATGTGCTTAAAGATTTTAATGAAGAAGCGAAGTCGTTGGCGACGACGGAGTCATTGGATGATGATAATGATATTGTTGATTTTATCACCGA